>PVHY01016761.1:0-33001 GCA_004024945.1 Uropsilus gracilis
TGCAGAAGTAGGTGGCTAGACCCATGCTAAGAGTTGATTTCTGATCTGAATCACGCCCTATCTCTAATGTTTATCTATAAACAATCTGTCAGGATAGAATAATTACAACAAATAATTTAGTGCTTATTTGCAAAAGCTTATTTACCAAGACAAACACCATTAATTCTCATGCCAACCCAATAAAGTAGGAATATTATTGCTTCCATTTTATAAGGATGGAAACAAGGCAGCAATCTAAATGATATGGCCAGTGGTACACTTCTTAATCACAGGCTGGGCTGTAATCTCTGTGCTTTAGTCATGTGATTGCACTGGATGAGTTGCGTCTAGTTGCTAAACACAAAATTGTAAACTAAGTAATTTCCTTAAAATTTATAAGAATGATGAACATCATTCTTATGGGCAAAGGTGAACTAACTGTCCAACGTTAAAGGTTTGAACTTCTTGGCAATTAGTATATTTGAGACTTGAAGTGTTTAGGGGGAAAAGATATTGGCAACTGTGGGATGGCTCACTCCTGTCACGGAAACACTGACATATTTTCCTTGAGCCTTGAAACTATTTTTATTTTCATTTTTCTGATTTTACACACACACACACACACTCACGCACACACACACACACACATGCACGCACACACTGTTTTATGCCCCAAGCTTCTCTCACCACCTCATAACCTGTGAACTGTCATCCTTATCTCTTGTGCTAGTCTCTCCCCTGATTCTAATCCCCTCCCTCCTCTTCCCTTACTGCATGCTTTAGTTCTATAGTCAGTTCATTTCAACTTTTTCTTGACCTTTTTTTTGTTTTCCTCCCTATAGTCCAAATATAAATGAGACAAATTTTTTCTTTTTCTTTCTTGTGTTTTTCCCACTAACACGATTCCTTCTAGCTCCATGTTGCCTTAAATGACCTAAGTTTATCCTTTTGATGTCTGAATAATATTCCACGGCATAAATATATCACAACATTTTTTGTAACCTTTTTGTCCATTTTGGGACATTTGGGCTATTTCCAAATCCCGACTATTGTAAATAGTGCTGCAATAAACATATGGGGGTTCAAGTTTCCTTCTGAATTAGTATCTTGGTATTCTCTGTTTACTCATTCACTATTTTGAGGTCAGAGAAATGTCAACTAAAAACACATCAGCTAATGAAGTCTATTTTCCAAGAAGTTATCTCTCACTGATCACGTTCAGTTTTTCTTTGTAATAACTGCTAGTGTTTAAATGATATATAATATTTTACATTTTTGTTTTCAAAGTGATGTGAGCTGTTCAAATATAACACAAATAAAAACTAATACTTTGGTAGGAATTTCCCAAGATCCCCTTAGAAGAATTCAGCACATCTCTTAAGAAATGCATAATATATCCTCTCGTGTACAGAAAGGAGATTATTATATTACCATTCTCTGGACAGTTTCCTGTGAGATTAATCCATTCCATGAATGTTTTTATTTTAATAATGGACTTGATAGATTAAAATAGTTATTTCCCTTAATGTGACTAATTTAAACTGTTCATTAACAGAAATAGGCCCATTATTTCAAATCCTCATAATATTTTTATAATGGTGTGTGCTTATTCTTTTGCAGTACATTCATTATACATTTCATAATCATCCACATAATATCTCTGCATATTAGAAACACTTCTGAATATGTGTATGTGTGTTTGTGTCTTACCTATCATAAAACCCTATCAAAACTTTTTTTAATTGTGATTTTATGTCAAAACCCAGAATGTGCAAGACCTCTCTACCATATACTGTTTTTACTTAATCCTTCTTAATCTCAGTCACATCATCACAAGGAATATAAGGAAACTACTCACAATATTTTCCGTCTGTTCTCCCTAATAGACTTGATATCTTTGCCTAGAGATTTTCTATTTTCCCAAAATGTACTGATGAAAAACTCTTCTCTGACCTTTAAATGTTCTCCTTGAAGTTGAAGTCAGAAGAAAAGCAATAATTGAATCATGAACAACAACAACAACAACAAAAAGTAGCATGAAAACGTAGACTGGAATTATCTGGTAATAAATTGGAACAAAATAGTGACACTTTCAGAAATCATAGGTAAAGTAATATTGATGAACTAGAGGATAACTATGTAATCTGAGCAGGGCTAATGCTATCAGAGAATGACCCAGAAAAATCCCAACTTGCACTCCTTCCACACACACACCAAGTGTGTACACACCAAGTGTTCAAGGCAAAGAGCACCATTTGTAATAAAATAATTTCTTGCCCAAACAACTAAATGTTTGTAATCATTTTGCAAAGGAGCACAATATGCACAAATAATTTCCCCCTCACTGCTCAAATCATTTCTAAAAGAACAGATTACCCTGGCAGTCTTATACCCCCCCAAAAAAAATAGCCTGTAGCATCTATCTTAATGATGGACCAGGTATCAGATTTTACTACTTAAAGGGCAGATTCAAAGCACCACATTCAGAGCAAAGCAACTTTACTGTTCTATTAGCATGGCCATTGAGAAAACATGTTTTATTTTAGGATTTTAAAATGATCTCTCTAGTGTGTCTCCTGGTTGTTGAAAAGCTGAGCTCTGACATTTCGAGAACACGTATTTGAAAAGTACCTGTCACTAGACTATAAGGTATCACTGCCAATGTCATATTTTAAAGCGTTGGTTCCTAATACTACATTAAGCTAAAAATCTTAGAAAGCTGTTTCCCCCCCCCACCCCCACCCCAGATTCTCTAGCATTACCTTAAGAGAGCTCCCTTTTCCTTCAATTCAAAACCACATTTTTACAATGCTATTTTAGGATAATGTCTGCAATATCTGATTGGGAAACCTGTACAATCACTACAGAGATGGAATTGTATAGAATCAGCTACTTTTAGATAATGTAGGTTCATATAATTTTGCTTCATAAATATCTGGACTTAACCAATCTGGGGAATATTTTCTGACGTCACTGAAATATGTTGAAACACGATTTCTCATGCATAACAAAATAGGACCTTTACTGACTCCAGAGAGTTCCAATCTATGAACACTCTTGGCATTTAGAGGACTGACTTTTTCTCCTGTTATACTGAAGCTTCTGTTGACAACTTAGCACCTCGGTCACCTTCACCTCCACTGCCCTCTCCTTCCTCAAGTGGTTGGGGGTTAGGGGGCTGTGATTCCCAGAGGCCCTGAGTGTGGTTTTGCACAGATAATCTTCCAGGAGGCACCTGAGCGGACAGAGTCGGACTTGGGTCAATGTCTACACTGGGCAGAAACCAATCCACTTCCTTGATGCAGGTGGTAAGGTCACCTGCTTGCTTGCTTCACAATAGGGGGCGGTGGTGGTGTTGCTCTATAAAAGGTTGTCACAGATACTGCTTGGGGTCTCTCTTGCCACCTTGGCTTGGGGACCCTGGTGCATCTGAGCAATAAACCTGCAGCTTTGAACTTCAATCAGAGTCCTTATGTCTTGTTGAGTGGCCACCGTGTCACAACACACTTCAACAAGCTTGTCTGGGGTCTGCCATACTGGCCAGCTTCCCATCTCCAGCCTATTCCTGAGGGTGATAGTAACTCCCTCTCACAAGCATTAACTGGCCCCGTTAGCATGTTTAGATTCATTCTCACATAAATCCACCCCTTCAGATTAAAAAGGAGACAGCCATTCTTAACTAATTCCATAATCCTGGAGATGATTAAGCAATACTTTTTAAAGGAAAGGAGAATTTTGAACTAATTGTCTAACTTCTCAAAAGCAGTCAGTCTTTCCTCCATCTCAGTCTAGTCTCTGCTTCCCTGAAGAATGCGTGCTGAGAAAAAGGTAACAAACAAACTTCATTCCTTTAAAAAAAAAAAAATCTGAGAATTCATCCACCATCTCCGAGAAACTCATTCAGTTAAAGAACACTCAATCTGGAAAGAAATATTCCATCAAAACTTAGAAATGGCTATAATTGAAGAAAAGGCACATAATGTACAAAATAATCCATTTACAAATCAGCAGGAGATTGTTATGTGTTTGAATAATCACCAAATGAGTTTGAAACACAGTTTATTATTCTGGCGTTCACAGTGGATTACCTGGAAATGGAAACTTTACATTGATCAATGCCTACCCTTTGGGTTGACTTTATTTTCTTGGAACTTCATGCTGTGGAATTTTAATATTCTTAATTATAGGGATTAGTAGCCTTTATTTTGTCCGGAAAACTTGTATTTCAACCTATCTCGTGGCATGATGGAAACTTGATTAGCAAAGGAAAGTATAATATTCTAGACTGTTAATCTTTAAATTCAGATTGAATTTTGGTTAACCAGAATCACCTATTTGTTTCTTCATTCCACATTAGAATTTTTTTTTTAATTTGGGAATTTAGACTTTTATTTTTTTTAAATAATTTATTCATATATAAATTTCACATCTCAGTGATCTCTGCGGTTCACCCTCCTCCCTGACTGTTCCCACCCTGCCCCCAAGTTGTGTACTTCAATTTGGTTGTTGGCTTGTTTTGACTTTTCTTCATGGATTTTTGTTTATCTTTCCCATGTCCCATACAGTAGTGAAACCATTTGGTTTCTGTTTTTTTCTTTTTGATTTTTTTCTGCTAATATGAGTTCTTCTAAGTCCATCCATGTGATCATAAAATCATCCAATGTGTCATTTTTAATTGATGAGTCATATTCCATTGTGTGTATATATCCACATTAGAACTTTTAAGATGGTCTTCCAGGGAAAGCGTCTGGAAATAAGCCCAATGTTCAGAATTGAATGGAGCTTTTCCCTGATGATTAAGGACAAGGTGAGTGGGCAGCCCCCTCACAATTGTCACTGGAAGGGATATAGCCATGGGAGGGGGTGGTCCTGTATTACCTGAGTCAGCTTCCAGAACATAGACTTAATGTTTGTTGACGAAACACCACCACAATGGTAGTGGTGAGATGCACAAACAGCAGTTTATCTCTGTTTTAAAAGAACAAAAATAAAAGTTCAATAAAGATTGCTGGAAATGAGAGATGCCACCAAGGGAAGGGAAGCGCCCTCCTCTTCCATTCGGAATGGAAAGTCACAGAGAAGGGACTACCTTCCCATGGTACAGCTGTAAACCATGAGAGAGGAGAGGAGCTAAACAAACCTCCTGCTGCTTTGTTCACCATGGAACCCCTCTAATGCCAGTGGCCAAGAGATGGGATCTCAACGCCAGAAGCCAGAACTTTAAGGCTTAGAAGCAGCACCATGGACAGACACTAGCACGGAGGAGGCAGCCAGCAAGAAAGAGGAGGCAGGAATCCCAGCCACCACATGGGTCTGGAGAAAAGGAGACCGTCAACTTCACAGTAGGCAATGCCACAATAAAGGAACCTGGAGAACAACACCACAAATCTGCCCTACAAGACGTCCCAAATGAGCGGGATGAGCTACCTGCCTCAGAGTTATGCTTAGAAACTTCAACTGCCTGGACCAACAAGTCACAGGAGCTCAGGTCCTCACCCAGGAACAGAGCGTTGACCAGATAATGGAAGAGACCAATGGACAACTGGCCAACAACTATATCAAAACCAATAGCTCGCAGAGAGAGGGGAGTCAGAGTGACTGGAGGGAGGTGTGGGGGGGAGGGGAAGAGGGAGGGAAGGTCATACACAAGGGGATCAATAATTACACAAATGTGATCAAGGTTGTAAGAAAATAAAAAAAAATTGAAAAAAACTAACAAGATTGCTGGAAACGTACTAGTATTATGCTTAGTCACATTTGACTTACACCTTATCTTTAGGAGATGCTGAAGTATTTTACATATTCTCTTTTATGAATAGATTTTAAAAAGTCTTATTTAAAAGACAGCCTCCATGTCATATATATATATATATATATAATAAATTATAACGTACACTTTAGTCATAGGATTTAGAAATAAGACTTTTCCACTTTTCCATTTATATTTTAGTCGTTCATTTTAAAAGGGTATGTTAAAATAATAGCAATCACTCTGGGATTAGTCACGAACCCACAAACTCAAGCAATCCCTGGCCTCTTGCCGCCCAGCGCTTGGATTACAGGCATGCACCACCACGCCTGGCTGATGCATCTTTTTTACTTGAAACAAGGACAGCAGATCTACCAGTGAGAACCCTCACTGAGGACCTCATCATCATACAATTTTCTACTTAGCAGCTCTTTCTCCAAGTTGGGTCATTGATGGAGAAGCCGGGACTGAGTCCACATGCTCTATATAGTGTATACATATTGTACAGAAGTAATCAGTGACGGAGGAAAACAGTCTCTCCCATGTAGAAACCAGGCTGTCTCTTCTCAACCAGCAGAGGACACGGTGGTTCTGAATTCAAGGATTCCAGTTTTTAAATCCATCGCCCATCCTAGTAGCATGGCCTTCCCAGACCTCAGCCTTTTGCTCAGAGTTGCTGCCAATCTCCCCAGTGTGGCAGACAGATGCAGTCTTCGCAGGGAAGAACGTCCTGGGTGCTGGCCCCCTGCCTCACCTTCCTTTTCTGGCTGGACCCTACAGGTCCCTCCTGTAAGGGACCCCAGGCCACTTTTCACTCCAGCAGTTCAGAAACAGCTCCGTGAGTCAGTACAGGAGACAGGTTTCCAGTCAAGAAGTCATGTGTCAGGTTCCTCCATAGAAACCAGATGTGCCAATATCTGGTCACCAAAACCAGGACACGGAGACCAGGAGACGGTGATGCGCACCAGGGCTCCCCTCACTCCTGATGGCTTGATTCTGCTCCTGTGCTGCCTGCTTTTGATATCGGGTCAAAAATGGCAAAAGCCGCAAGCCAACACGCAGCAATAAAAACCTTTAAAAAATGCGGCTTCTGACACCCAGTTTTCATATCAGATCCTTCTTACCCGCATGCAGAAGTTGCCACTCAAATGCAGTTCAACAGCAGGGTTTTATTAACAAGGGAATTTAACAGGGAAAACAATAAACCCTTAATGCTACAAGTGGTAGTTATCTGACCCCCATCACCATTTTCAGTCCCCAAAGTCCCAAAGACATATGACCATGATGGTGCCCTTTGCCCCTCCAAACCCGAGGCAGGCACCTGCAAAGTCCAGTCTTTCTCCGGCATCTTCTCTTCACTTCTTCTGTAGTGTTCCAAGCTGCTCTGCTTCTCCAAGACCCTTCAAACTACTTCCACAATGGCTGATGCACAAATCAGCTTTCCAAATCCCTGACCATCTCCAGGGACCAGCCCACTAGGCCGCCTTGCTGCGGTGCCACACTCTCCATACCAGTTAGTCTTCTACTGGTTATCATGACTCCTTGCCACCTCCAGCTCACTCCTGAGGGGGTTTCCCTGGCCAGGCCACATGGACCTGTTCTCTCAGTTCACCATTCTCCTCTCCTCCCTATTTCCTCTTTTCCTCGCTCCTTCCTTTTATCTCCACCCTCTCTTCCCACTTCCTACTTTATCTCACAGTTCTTTCAGACTCGCCCACCAGGACATTTTGGCGCCTATACAATTTTACTGCATCCACATCACTTTGGCTCTGGGAGCTGCAGATACCCGGATGTGATATTTGACCTTATAAACCCCAGCAAAGTTTTGCTTAGAGCTGCTTCCTCACCTGAGGGAGAGTCTCTGGCAGCTAATAGAGCCTTGAAACTTAATCGGAACTTTGACTGGGCTTTGTGTCTAAAACTAAGAGGCCAAGGTCTCTCAGGCCTCTCTCCCCAGACCCTGCTTCTCTTTGCCTAAAAGTTCCTTTCCCAGGTTCCCTTCCTGTGAGGCATCTTCTGTCACTGCCCAGCAGGGCTCCTGTAGGCAGCAAGGCCAGGCTGTAGGTTCTGTCACTGTCTCCTCACTTCCCACCACCCTGGAGCTGTAAAACCTGGACTTACAGAATTAACTGAAATGCTTGCTTATCTGTCTCTGCACCAGCATATGGGTCTTTGAGAGACTGGCTTGTTTCTCTATTTTCCCAGAGCCTAAGCCAGGGTTCCCTAGACAGCAGAAATCCCTGAGCAAGTATTTTCCGAACCAGCTGAGAGATGCATGCATGAGTGAACCCGCATAGCTCCTCCTGCAGGCATCACAGGCTGAGCCAGAACTCGGTCTGTAATCCACTCGTTGCCAACGTGGCCAACTCCCAGTCAGAGTCGCTGAGACAAGTTTCCCAGGAGCTTGAAATTTCAATTTCTTTGTCTGAAAAAATGGAATCAAACATACTTCACTGTTTTGTTATTTTTTTTTGTGTGTGGAAAAGACAAGAACCGCGTGTATATTGTGAGGAAGAAAAG
The DNA here is from genome assembly GCA_004024945.1 of Uropsilus gracilis. Taxonomy (NCBI): domain Eukaryota; kingdom Metazoa; phylum Chordata; class Mammalia; order Eulipotyphla; family Talpidae; genus Uropsilus; species Uropsilus gracilis. The sequence continues at coordinate 8,249 of PVHY01016761.1, forward strand.
CAATGCTAATGAAGGCTATTATTGTGTCAAAACAAAGGTACCAGGTTCCCAGCCCAGTTTCTAAGACTGCATGAAGTGGCAGTGGTTTCCTAGGATGTCCTACAAGAGAGCTCGTAGATGGTGAAACACCCATTCTATTTATTTGTTTGTTTGTTTTGAATGTATGTATGCATGTATGTGTGTGTTTAATTTTTGAGACTAGGTCTCGCTATTTTGCCTGGAGAACCACAGGCTCACGTTGCCCAGGGTATGACCACGGACTCAAGCAATCCCCAGGCTCAGCTTCCCAGGAAGTTGGAATTACAGGTGTCTGCCACCACACCCAGCTATTTTTTGGGACTAGGTCTTACTATGTTGTCCCAGGGGGGACTCAAACCCGTAGACTCAAGCGATTCCTAGTCCCGGTCTTGCTCCATAGGCTGCAATTAAAGGCACCGTGCCTGGCCCCATCCTATTTATTGAAAAGTTCTTCTCTGGACCAGGCATGCAGAAGGCTAGTTGGTTGTGTCCACTATGGTCAATTAGATCAAGAGAGGAGAGTCCAGTTATCCATAAATCCCCACCACACCCCAGCTCCAGCTGACCACTATTATTTGGCAGTGTTGTCTTCTGTTTAATTGTGTAATTCTTCAAAATGCAAATGACACTGGCCTAAGCAGTGGGTTGAAAAGCAAATGCAGCAAGAGAAAGGGAACACTCCCTTCTCCCAGTGACACCAGGTAATAAAGGGCAAAGACCTGGACAAGGGGGCACGGTAGCTAAACCTGGCACTGTTTTGCCACCTGCCCATCTGCTGGACCCCTCAGGTTCAGGAAACAATAATAAGATATACTTAACCAATCAGGAAAAAGAAAGAGTTGCTGAAGCCACAAGCAGCCAGTTACCTTACACCAGTGATTGCCCAGCATTTTAAAACCCTAAACAGAAGATGTCTAAGATGGCATCTTCTGGTGACTCAAGACTGAAACAAGTATCCAGACGAGAGACCCCACTTCCAAGATGGCGACCTCCATGTCCCAAACAAAGGACCAAGATGGCGTCTCAGTAACATTCCCCTCTTCCGACTCTGGGAGGGCAGGTTTCAGTTTCCAAGGGCTTCACCTCTACATTGGACTTTTAGCAGGTTCATCTCTGGCCTTCATGGATTCTTTCTTGCCCCCAAGACTTGTCTCACAGGTGCTACTTCTCCTCACACGCACCCCTCTCAAGGGGGCACATCTTGTAGCCTTACAGCCCCGGTTACATCAGGAGGAGGGCAGGGGCAGGGGAACCCAACACTGAGCCTCCATCCTTGACAACGCTGCAGAGACTAGGTCCGTGGTTCTCCAAGTCGGCTTTAGAACCATGGGATGGTGGGATAGAACAGCGGGACGTGGTGCCACCCCACCCAGGTTCCTGATTCAGTGGGTGCAGGACCCAGAGAATCTACATTTCCTACAAGTCCCTGGGGGAGGGGAAGCTGCCTCTGGTGCTGGTCGGGACATCCCCAAGAATTGTTGAGTGAGAATACAGGATGGGGGGGGGCTTCAGGAGAAAGGATCCCACTGATTGAGATTTACAGGGAGTGGGATAAAGATGTGAAGAGAAGGGGTGACCTTGCCTAGGACACAAGTCTTTTCTTCCTGGAATGCTGGAAGAACCATCCTGTGGAGCCCAGAGATTCCCCACCAGAAGGTGGGGAGACATTCCCCAGCCTGGAGGGAGCCTCAAAGGCAAAGGAGAGATGGGGATATGGGTGCTCTGGGCCGTGACAGATCAGAGGCTGTCCTGGAGATGGACACACTGCTTATTTTCTTCTAATTTACCACTTATTTCCTTCTTAATAGATGTGTAGCAAAGGGACTCTCAGAACCAGAGTTTTTATACATTATAATCATGGTTCTTATAGGATGTTTCCCCGTTGGCCTATCCTTCAAAATGTAGATGGGTGTTGTCCGCATTCAAATCACGGGGAGGTAAAAACACAGCCTCCTGGTGTTATGTCTGGTCAAAGCAGCAGGCTTCGTGCACTTAATTCTGAAAGTACAGAGTTGTGCCTGTAATGATACAATAATGTGGCTCATGATTCTCTGTCCATCCACCATGGTGTGGAAAAACCGACATCAGTGTGTTGCTGTCACTTGATTACACAATTATTTGCACTTGGACCAGAAAAACAAAATATTTCTGTTTTGGAAAGTTGGTGAACATCTAACTTTGTTCTCTAGACTTTCTTTTTTTTAAATTTATTTATATATAAATTTCACAACATTGTAATCTCAAGGATTTGCACCTCCCTCCCTCCTCTCTCTTCCCCCCCCTTTCCCTCCTGTTCATAGTTGTTCGCTTCATTTTGGTGCTTAGCTTGTTTTTACTTTCCTCAAGGCTTTTGTTTATTTGTTTTTTCACTAGACTTTCTATTTATTTGAGAAATTTTACCTATAGCAACTGTCAGAAATGCCGTAACAATTGTGACATTAAAAAGAAAACAAACTGGCCTTTTCAAGACTTGTTTGGGTCTCCCCCCAAAACATCACCCCTTTTAGTTTTTTTTTTCTTGTTCTCCCTCCTCCATGAGCTTCAGAACTCTCACTTTGTCAGTGACAGCTAGCTTTCATCAATACTTTGCATTGCCAAGTTTTCCTCTATGTAAATATGCAATGCTGTCCTTCTAACTGGCTCTTTTACACATCTCTCCAAGTCTCTTCATGTTTCCACACATGGTAACATCTTTCCATATGACAGGAGAGTCACATTCCTTGTGGAATATACCCCATCTTCTTGATGATGATGAGCACTTAGGGGCTTTCCATGTCCTGGCTAACTTCCTATAATAAATAATTCTGTTATGAACATTGTAGAAAGTGTAATTTTTAAACTGATAGTTTCATGATCTTTGGAGAAGCTCTCAGCTGTGGGACTGCTGGGTCCATCAGGAATTCCCACTTGGAGTTTTTTTAAGGAAATTCCAGATCTTGTTCCAAAATGGTGACGTCCACTTTACTTCCCACCACAGAACTATAGGGATCTCTTCCTCTGCAGCCTCTCCAGCACTTCCTGTGGGGAGTCTTCAAAATATGTCTCATTTTCAAACTATTATTCATTATAGTTTTGACCTTCATCACCCTTAGTCAAGGCAATGAACACCTTTCTAGATATCTGTTGATCTCCTGGGTCTCCTCTTTGGTAAACTATACAGACCTTTCCATTTGCTACTTGAGTTTTTGTGGCTGCTGTTAAATTGAACTTTCTTTAATAGTTTGGACATTAGTCCTTTATCAGTTGCAGAATATGGTATTTTTTCTCCCTCCAGTAGACTGTTTTAATCTACATGGATTTTCACTTTGTTAAACTTTTTCATTTGTGACAATCCTAGCTCTTTTATACTCTATAGTTTATGGTTGAAGATCACAAATCTAAATCTTGATCTATTTGGAATTTATTTTTGTTCATGGATTTCATGGGTCCCACTTCACTTATACATGTGACCATCCAGATTTCCCAGCACCATTTGTAAAAAACACTACCCTTTCTCCATCATGCAGCAGTGGTGACTTTACCATCCTTTGAGCATTGATCTACATATGGATTGTTTTCTGGGCTTTCAACACTATTCCATTGATCCATAGGAATATTTTTGTTTCAATACAAGACTTTTAATTACTGTTGTTTTATCGTATAAAGTCAGAAAATGCAATATCTTCATTTTATCTTTTCTTTTCTCCAAGCCTACATTTGTGATTCGAGGACCTTTTGTTTTATTATTGTCCTGGCCTCATCATAAAGACTGCCATCACAGCCTGTCATGGTGTGAGCACCATAAATGCATCATTAAGCAGTCTCAATGCCTAGTCCTTTCCAAGGGGATCAAGTAAAACACTTTTTTTGGTTCAAAGCAAGAACCAATCCTAGCAAGAGCTCAGCTGATGGAAGACAAAAGGGTCCAGGTGTAGGGAACTCCTGGCCACCTCAGGTGTGAGCAGAATTCTCCATGGACACCCACCCTTTGTGATAAAACAGTCAGGTGATCCCCTGCATCATTAACAGCACAAAGTTGTTCCTGGGGTGAAGAATGCAGAGACGCAGAGGCAGAAGGAAGCCCAGACCATTCTTCAGGAGCTCAGATGTGTCGGTTCCCACTCAGGGGAGTTTGCCACTATTTCATCCAGTGTATTTACTGGAAAATTGAATTTCCTTACTTGAGCTGCTGACACTAGGAGGCGTTCCTGTGGAGGGTCGGGTGTCTTTATTTCTAGAAAAAGCTGGTGCATCTTCCTAAGTGCAGCCAACACTGTGCATTAGATCCTGTCCACAGAGTCTGCATATGACAGGGAAGGGGGCAGAGCTGAGATAAGCCCTCACCCCCCGAAGCAGTTTTACCAGTTGTCTGGCTCCATGTTGGGCAGATGACAGGAAGGAGGAAGAGCTCTTAAACCCCTTCCTAATATGTGATGGTGCTGATGTTTCTGAACTTGTCCCAGAAATGAAATCTCTTAACAACTTGGCTGAATGTGAACTTGAAAAACCCTATACATTGAAATGATGATGATGGTGATGATGATGATGATGATGATGGAGGAAAATGCAGAGCAGGCCCCATGTGGGTGGGGGGGCAGAAGGGGTTGGACTAGTGGCAGAAAACAACCTTCCAGGTCCAAGGTCTGCAGCACAACTTGACTTCCCAGTTAAAAATCTTACTTAGGCTTTACTAGGCTGCGAGCTGCTTGAAGAGACCCCTGATTTATCACTCATCTCCTCTGCTAGCTGCCAGCCCATGCCTGAGTTACTTGGTTCCAAGACAGCACTGGTGACTTGAATGAGAATATTTAAGAACTCTGATAGAAACAAAAAGGTAGATTGGAATGACCTTTGAAACTCTGTCTTATCCAAACCCAAGTGGAAATGCTTTTCTCTCTTCTGTGGCTCCTGCAGTCATTACCCACAACCCCCGTCAGCCTTTACTCCAGCTTCTACACCAGCTGGGTAAGTGGCTGGAGTATCCATCACTGGACAACACCTTAATACCAATCAGGCAACTCTCAAAAAGGTCCAGAGGCAAGACTGGATGAACATGAACAGTCTACAGCATCCCAGACCCCTCAGCGTTTATCATGTTTATTTTTAAACACCCTTGGGTGATAGGCCAAATAGCTGTAGTCACTGATTCAGTAATGAAAATATTCCTACAGTGTCAATGATGACACTATTCCCATTCTTACTCAATGAACGCCTGCTGCTTTCATGAGCGCTGAAATTCTCTCCAAGATGTGATACCCAACATGGACCACAAAAAGGATTGCAAGATGATAAAACAGCAGCGTGTTGAATAAATAATGGCATTTAGAAAAGAGTGGACAAACACAATGCCATTCAAGAAAACAAGGTTCAAGGTTAGCAAATTGACTTTGTTTTGTGACCCCCAGTTCCTTAAGTTTCCATCTCAGACAATATGTAGAGTTGAGTAGGGAACAGAAAGAAATTATGGAAAGTTTCACATTTGGGAAAGAATGACAAATATAATAATGAGGTTTAAAATGTAACATGTCTAATGTACATATTCAAGATGGTATTTTTCTCTTTGAAAATAATGCTCTCCATGACTATTCCTTTTCCTGGTAGGTAATGTAATTACTCCAGCGTCTCTAATGAACTTTATTAAAACAGTAATTTTAAAATATAACAAATTAACACAAGAACTCTAAAAAGTATTTACCAAGAAAAAAGAGGTTCATATTGAGTTTTCCTGCTATTAATTAGTAGGCTAAACTATCACAGCTGTGCAAAGCTGGTTAATTAGACTTAACGGGTTCTGCTCAGCCAAAGCACAAGACTTTTCTTCTTATTTCTCCTGTTTAGCGTGGAAGTTACTACAGAACATGTTAGCCCGGGTAATGAATGACAAAGACCAGCTGCGTTTGACGTAGAAATTTAAGTGCCTCTATGAAGAATCATCTCAGCGTGTTTGACACTGTTTTTTGAAAGGATTGGCTAGGAAAGCCTTGCTGATATGCTGCCAGCTCCGATAGTGCAATGTGCATTATGTTGACTTTTCTCAATGAAGAAAAATGTCCTGCAGTCAAACTCCGTGTACACCACATGCCAGAAGATCAAGCTTACCTTTCTAGTGCTTCCATTAAATTCTCTTCTGAGTCAAGATCAGTTATTCTTAGCCTTTGGCAAATGAGAACATTTCTTCTAATTTCCTCTAAACAGTATAATTTAATGCATGAAGATAAAGATTTGCATTTTCTATACAGCATGAAAATACTGAGCAGTATTTATAAGGCTGATGACAGGAGGTGGTCATCTTCGGGAAATTATCATCTGGGACAATTTCAGGTCTACTCTTCCTACTGTTTAGGGTCATGAGCTGCCATGAATCTACTACTACTGCTCAGGGCAGCCCCGTGAAATATACGTAGGAGCCCAGCTAGAACAGTGGCAGGTAACCCTTTTCCCTACTCCGTGGGTCTACTGAACTCTCGTCGATCCATGTATTCATGGTCTTCTGATAGCGTACAAAAGAGGTGGGGAAAGTCTGATCAACTTTTTTTGCAATAATATGTATGCTGTTTATAGACTGTGAGCTTAGTCTATGAATCCTAACCACTATCAACTCTTCCTGTGATAAACACAGGGACTACACGTCAAAGCATACTCCTAGTCTTCCCATCAGAGAGGTTCAGAAAGGCACCCTGAGAAAGGAGAACTGTCTTGTGGGCTCCCGCCTGAGTCTAGGTCTGGCCTAGACTTAGGTTGTCAGGCCTACTTGTGATGGGGTTCCCTTGAGAGTACCCATCTCCAACATTGTTTTCATCACATGGTTCACAGGAATGAGGATCACTGGAGTAGAATCTGGGTGTAGAGAGAGTAGCTAGATAGATCAATGTGGGAAAATATACATATAAATGTCCAAATAGCTTGAAACAAAAACCAAGGGCTGAGATGGAACAGAAGCTTCTGGCTTTATCCTCAAATCAGTATTTAAACCAGTCTTGAGAATGCTGATGAGGTACCTCCAGCCAGAGGTAGTCTGAGGTGGTTTAAAGAGTAATTTGAAGGATGAATGGGAGTTCTGAGGGAGGAGCAAGAAAGTAGAATCACAGATTTCCATTGGGTGGAGAGACTAGACAAAGTCTTTGAACTCAGAAGCTTTAATCCCAATACTTGAAGACAAGAAGATAGCAGAATTAATATTTAGCCTCCTGTAAAAAGCTACTGCAGTTCAGCTTACTCTGTCCATCATCGTGCGATCTAGCGAACTGGCTTCCATGTCTCTGCCCCCCACTCCACAGATGGAATTAACCTCCATGAAAGTGTTTCTGAAATGTTTTCCTTACAGTGACAGAACTGGAATACTGATGATGGGAAGAGTGTTTCAACTTGAAGTTCAGGGGACCATGGCAATTGTAATTATTATTGTCTTTGATAGCATGACTCATGGTCAATCCATACTTTCTATCCAGCTCCCAGCATTAGCCAGGAGTAGTTCTAAGGTTATAATGTACATGACACTTGTCTACCTTTATTACTTCCAGAAATTAAAATTCTTGGCTGGCTTTTATTTTCTCAATGGTAAAGGCCCAGCCAAGAGAATTCAGAGGCTCTGCATTTTGACACAATGACTCAGGGAATGATATCTGAAAACACTGTGGTCATAGTCACACCTTCCATCAGCATCACCATGAGCACAGACATGACCTCTGTGACCTCCTGGCTCTCACTGTACCTCAGTGAGATTAGATGTCTGATCTTCACAGATGAGAAGGATGATCAAAGGTGGAAATGCATTGCTGTTTGTGTGGCCATTTCCTGGGCCTGGCTCAGCGCCTGCAGTGGAGAAATACTGAACCATGTAAGCAGCATGATCCAGCCAGAGTTGTCTGTCATCACTAACAGCTCATCAGGTTTAGAATAGACTGAACGGAATCTGGGTCAGAAAAGCATTCTGGAAGCTCACGGACTCATGAAGAGGATGCGGAGTATGATGATGGCCTTGAGAAAAGAAAACAAGAGATGACAGGGAGAAAGTAACAGAGAAAACTCAACTTCGAAGTCAGAGTCGCTGAAATATAGTCACTGCTCAGATAATCGAGGGGGCCTGTGGGGAGAACTGTGGGATGCTGTGTTGAGGGTGATACAGGATAATGACGTAGTTGAAAATTGAACAGGTACCAAAATGCCCTGTTGAGTAGAGTCTGAAAGAACCATCAGAGAAAATGGGAAGCGGGAAACAGGGTAGAGATAAAAAGAAAGGAGCAAGGAAAGGAGAAGGGGGAATAAAAGCAAAGGGAGGAGATGAGAATGGCGGACTGAGAGAACAGGCCCATGTGGCCTGCCAGGAGAAGTCCCCCGAAAGAGTGAGCTAGAGGTAGCAAGGAGCCAAGGTGACCAGTAGAAGAGTGGCTGGTGTGGAGAGTGTGGTGCCGCAGCAAGGTGATATAGTGAGCAGATACTGGGAGATGGCCAGCATTTGCAAAGCTGATTTGTGCATCAGCAATTTTGGAAAAGTTTGAAGCACTTGGAGAAGTGGAACAGTGAAGAGAGAAGAAGCCAAGAGAAGATGCCAGAGAAGGACTGGACTTTGCAGGATGCCTGCAGATTTGGAGGATCAAAGGGTGTCATCTTGGACATGTGTTTGGGACTTTGGAACTAAATGGTGCTTGGGGTGAGATAATTGGTTACTTGTGGCTTTGAAAACTTTTCATTTTCCCTGTTTAATTCCCTGGTTAATAAAACCCTGCTGTTGAACTACATTTGAGTGGCAACTGCTACATGCAGGTAACAAGGATCTGGTAAATAATGTTAGGAGGCAGAAGTCACATTTTAAGAAGTTTTATTCCCCCCTATGTCTTGCTAGTTGGTGGTTTTTGCCCAGTTTTGATCCAATTTCAATGGGGCATCTTGAGGTTCAGCAGGGGTGTGGAGGGCCCACCCCTGTCCCAGGCACCGTTTCCTGTCCTGCTATTGACACCTCACTGTGACAATTGTCATGCAATACTATATAGGGTTTAACAGTTGCAAACTTTATGAAAATATGTTCTACTCATCTGTGCTCATGCCCACTGCTGTGATGGATGGAGGAATGAAAGCTGTGGGATGACCCTTCTCCAGATCCACAGCCATCAACACCATTAAGTTTGGTGACTGCTGCTTCCTGGGGGTGCATGCTCACTCATTCATCACCAGTTGTATCTCCTTCCAGTCATTTGTAGGCTAAGTGGAAGCTTGAAGGAGGCACTCAAGGTCAGAAGACTGGGGGCATCTTTCCAGTTGTAGCCAAAGTCAGCACCCAGTGTATGGTTTTATGGGTGTGACAACCATTATTTCCTGAAGTTGGGGGCAAGCAGAAGAGACAGACACTGTTTTCCTTCTACCCCCAACAACATCAGGGCTGGTCGATGTTTGTTTTATGTGACTCTAGTGTCATCTGCCTCACAGGCAATGAGATCCCTTCTCCCCAATAGATTCAAATCAGTTCCAGTTCTGCTAGGTTCATCTCATAAAGCATCATAGCATTTTATTCCCAGGTACTTTGGAGATAGTTATGAGAAAACTTGGAATCCTTGAGTTGGGAAGTGTCAAGATGGTCTGGAGGGAAACCAGCATGTACATAGCTTGTTTAGACAGAGGTCTCAAGGGCACCTAAGGCTCCAAAATTATGTGACTGAATCACAGAAAGAACCATATGGTTTCCATGTTGAGGATAACTGAGAAGTAGGGGACTGCAATGATGTAAGGGGAAAAATAATTAAAATTTGTCCAAAAAAAAAAAAAAGACAACCATCTAGGAGGTTATCATAAATATTACATGGTCATGAGAGGTAAAATTCTCTTAACTGTACTTGTTAGGATCCATTCTTTGGGACTTTGAGATAGTGCAAAACCATTGGTTATTTAGCTTTTAGAAAAATCTTAAAAGAAAAACTTTTTTTTCCTGAGGAAACTAGATCTATGGTGCACACGGTCAGCTGTTCTACAGAAAAATTTAAATTATCTCTATGTCACCACAATTTATTCACCTTGTCATTCACCAAGCAGGTATTGTGGATGATGCAGATGCATGTGCAAATTATAGAAAAATCAGAAATATAAATTATATCTAAAAAGTATGACCAAGAGAGTAGAACACAGGAGACAGCTGAACCCCCAAAGGATGATTCAGTCAGAGAAAATAGGACAGAGGGGCCCCAGGGAAATAGCAGGCTGGCATTGTGTTTGGTGGAAGTCCAGACCACTGGGGACGGGTGCTGTTTGAAGCTTGCAGTGTGCCATGCCATGCCGTCAGCTTTGCAGTTTAAATAGATTAAATTGTCAGTTGCCTGGAAGGAAAAAATGGACAGGGCTATGGAGAGCGGCGGGAAGTCAACTTCCACGGGAATAAGCTGTGGAGACATGAATAACAGATAAGATAAGCAGAGCTGGGGGGAGAGCAGAGACAGAGATGAGGGCTGGACGGCAGTTTGAAAAATAAAATCCGGAAGTCTTGAGCTTCTTGACAGGTTGACCCGTCACAGCTGTTCAACTTTCTAGCTTATGGGATGGGTATATGGCCCTGCTACTCAACTGGGATGATGCGGATAGATGCAAAGAGGAAATGTGGAAGAGGAGGGGAAGGAATGTTCGTCAAGGAAGAAGATGCAGTGAGGTTGAATTGTCTGTGGCACAGTTGTGAGGATGTAAATCTCATGACCTGCAAACACAAAGTCAGATGCCATCTGAGGCTGGAAGCACATGGATGAGTGCAGGGAACTTGCAAGGACATGAACACTGAAGGAGGTGGGTGGAGCCGGAGTACCAACACATGAGACAGAAAACGCTGCTGATGGAGACACAACAGGAATAGTCAGATCGAATGGGAAGGTGTCTTGCAAATCAAAGGAGCAGAGTTTTAAGAGCAACTAATGAGTGAAATGTATCAGAGCACATTGATGACAGGTCAGGGCTGGAAGAAAGTCCACTGGATTTAGGCATAAAAGGGCTGTGTTTAACTCAGAGCATTGGCAGTAAAGGGTAAGACAGTAACGAAATGCGACAAATGGAAACGCAAGCTCCTCTATACTTTGAGAAATTGGGTACACAGGGAAGAAATGGGTCCAAGGTAGCTGGAGAAGAGTAAACAGACTAGTTGACAGGCAGAAGAACCAGCTGGAAGGGACCAAGTCTGATGACTTTATACCTGTATTGTAACACTGTACTATAATTATTAAAGCAATAGTTACAATGCTGTATTGTAATACTCTGTTATATTAGAAAAAGCTCAATGGATTTAACTTTATGTCCCTTAATTTAAGAAATTCAGTTTCCAACGCATTATAGTAACACTTTCTTGGAACCAGGGGAACAACACCTATTTTCTGTACTAAGACTCAAGGGAGAAGTTGTAATTTTTAACCCATTTTGTTGCTTGAGGTAGGAGTCTTTCCTTCTGATAAGATCTATGGAACTTTTATAATTTTTTAGGTTTCGGCTGTCAAGAAACACAGTTATGTCAAAATAGGCAGGAAGCATGTCAGTATCAAACAAATAGCACACTCATTCCTTGTCTTTAAGTCACACACCTTTGTGTTCAACTCTCAGACAACTCATTATAGTTCTAGTTTTTCAGTCCAAAAATTCTGATGACTTTGGAAAAGTAGGAATCTGCTCAATTTTTGTGATTAATTATGCATGTCCTATGAACAACAAAGTAGCGAGAAAAGCTTCTATTAACATGAATCAAGGAATTACAATGTAACAATGTAACTACAAATGACTTTGAAAAATATTTTGATCCAATTAGATAAATCTTAGGAAAAGCAATCTAAAGTAAGCATATGGCCATCATTCTACCAGACAACAGAATGTTCGAATCAATATATTTAAGAGCCAATGCTTGAAACAATAATGGAATGCTTGGTTCCTGATTCCTTAGTTAAAATTCAATCAACTCAGGGTTTTACTCCAGCGAATCTTAGCCTGCCTTTGACATTTTTCATGTTAAATATTGCCTACACTTGGAATAAATTTGATTTAGATAACCTTTCAGGATGCACAAGTACATGGGATGTCATAAATGTCAAAGGAAGAATAAACCTTTATCTCTTCACACAGGTATGACAAAGAATGAAATGGTTACTGGTACACATCTGATAGTCATTGGAAAATCAGCTTATCTACAAAACCATCAAGCGAGAACAGCATCATTAAGAAGGCAATAAAAGTAGAAATTAAAATGAACCGGTATTAGTGAGAACCATAGAGAAGGCAGGCATACCACGTTCATCATTTCAGTAACCCCAGTAAGGTCAAGTGTAATGGACTGAATGAGTGTGAGTCCCCAAGCTGCAGGTAATCCCAATCTTTTCAACTATACCTCACATTTCATAATTCTTGACTCAGTTTCCTATCACTGTTTTCACTGGTCAACCAAAGTGACATTACCCCAAATGCTTAGTGACAGACTACCTCTCCGTGTATGTGTGGGTGCTTTACCCTCAGTGGAACGGGTCTTTGAAGCTAATTAGGATTAGGTGAGGTGAGGAGGCATGAGTCCTCCTGCGTGAAGTGGGATTAAGTCCTGAAGCTTGGTTCCCCTTTCTCTGCTCTCCAGTGTATGAAGATGTAATCAAAAGGAAGCCAGAAGGAGTTACAGCTTCAGTCATGCAGCCTCCAGAGGTTAAGAAAGAATTTCTGTTTCTAAACCCCAGCTATGGACTCTGTTATAACAGCTGAAAGAAATGAAGGCATGCTTTCCTTGCTTATAGATGCAGTTGCAAAAGACAGAATCAGAGTTATTAAAATAGGTACATCATACTAACAACCAAACTGAGCCAGTCACAAGACTGAGACATAAAACACCACCACCAGACAAAAAACACCAACACATACAGTGAAGGTTGTCGATAGGAGTGAAGAAATGAACCCTATAGCATTTACTTCCTTGACAGAACACCTTCTACAGGCACCTCAGCTTGTTGGCTGTGGAATTCAAACATGGATATTCCTGTCATTTGATGTTCTCCTCACACAAGGCAGTTACTTTTATAAATTTCATGATGAAATTGATAGGGTTTCATTTGATTTGTGTAGAGAAACCAAGAAAATAACTGAGTCCGAATAGCTAGAGATACAGGCAATGAAGACAGGTAACACACACTTTCCTTTGAACTTTTCATAATTGTTATGATTTACTCATTACACAGGGTTATTTGAGAGGGTGAAAAATAACCCCGTTTGATTCAAAGACTTGCATTATTTAATCTGCAATTGATAAATTGACTCCCCATGTTGTCAGGATAAGCTATTACTTTGCCGACCACATGGGGTACAGATGCCCTAGGCACACCTGCTTTTTCTCACTGAAATCCTATTTATGGGAAAGCCATAGGAAAGGGTTTGTAATAATCCGTGGAAAAGATAACAAATGCATGACAATTAATTTCTCATTAACAATTATGTAAAGAAAATACACTAATTCATAAAACTTATCTTTAGCGATAGATCATACAAAATTCATTTCCTAGTATTAGAGCAATGAAAAAGTTTCAAAATGTAGCTTCAATATAAAAATATTAATCTTTCCAGCTTTCAGATGAATTCTGTTCCTTTTCAATAAGTATATGAAACTGTTCATTTAAGGAAAGAAATTAAATCAAATCCAAATTATCATATGGAAAGATTATAAATACTTATATAACAAAGTCAATTTAGTAAAAAATCCAGTATTATAATTCTCTTATATCTGAATTAGGAGGAAAAATATCCATATCTACCATAGCAACTTTTTTCATTCACATTCTGAGGTACAAAGCTCTTAAAATAATATCAATAACAACTATCGGTCCTTTTTTTTTTTTTTTAAACTAGGTCTCACTATTTTCCCTGTGGAACCACAGGCTCACATTGCCCGGGGTACCATGGACTCATGTAATCCTAGGCTGCTGCTTATAGGCATACGTCACCATGCCCGGCCTATCTTTCCTTTTTAGTGTCTACTTTTGACAGTAAATACAACTGATACTGAAACCCATGTGGATTCATGCATGTATGTGTGTATATAACCATATACATACACATCCTGACTACAACTATGATTCAAACTTTTTTGGACTACAAATTCTTTGAAATTGTATTAAAATCATTTATATTAAATGCACCTCCCCCAAAAAATAAATAAATCTATATCCACATAGACTTTAGTGTTTGCAGTCAATGTTAAAATTTTACCATCTAATCCAGAAACTAAAAGTGATCATAAAATATGCATTTAATATGAGAACCAGGATACTGTCATTCTTGCTGGGAATCAGAAAGAAAACATGGAGATTCTTGAATGTGAAAGAGACAATAGAAATTCATGCTAGCAACCATTAACATCAAGTATAAAAGTCAAAGAGGAACGAATGAGAATACGTGAAGAAGGGCAACGGAGAGCTCTGTCTGATCTTTCTCAGGGTTGATCAGAGAGTAACTTTTCATTAAAAATAAATGGGCAACTAGTGCTGGCGAGGATGTGGAGAGAAGGGGACACTGTTACACTACTGGTGGGAATGTAAACTGGTCCAACCTCTATGGAAAGCTGTGTGGAGGACCCTCAAATTAATGAAAATGAAACTACCATTTGACCTAGCAATTGCTCTCCTGGGAATTTACCCAAAGGTGACTTCAACGTGGGTACAAAGGGACACCTGTGCTGGGATGTTTACTGCAACACTATTTGTAATTGCAAGGACATGGAAGCAACCAAAATGTCCCAAAACAGATGACTGGATGGAAGAGATGTGGTGTATATATACACAATGGAATATTACTCATCAATTAAAAATGACAAATTAGATGATTTTATGATAGCATGGATGGACTTAGAAGAATTCATATTAGCAGAAACAAGTCAAAAAGAAAAAAAAAACAGAAACCAAGTGGTTTTAATATTATATGGGACATGGGAAAGATAAACAAAAATCCATGAAGAAAAGTCAAAACAAGCCAACAACCAAATTGAAGTACACAACCTGGGGAGGGACAAGGAGGGAACAGTCAGGGATGGGGGGTGAACCCCAGAGATTATAGAGATGTGAAATTCATATATAAATAATTTTAAAAAAAGAAAAAAGAAAAAAAAAATCAGCCTTAGCATAGATGGGACAATTTCAGGTGTAGCAAAAACAAGAAACAAAAAACAATGGGATTGGTCTCAAAGGGGCAGGCTTTCCTTAGTGGATCCTATGTCTATTTATGTTGTCTTCTCTTGAAGGAGGCCCAGTGAACTTGATCGGTGTTTCTTTAACAGGGGTCCAGTTCCAGTGCCCTGGGAAGCTGTGGCATGAGGCACAGCTTGGCTCTTGCCCTCCCTGGCCCCCTGGAAAAGCTCAGCTAAGTAACTGTCTCTTAGATTCACTTTCTCCTTAGCAGGCGTCTCTGCTAATGGGCTTAGGCATATAAGGAAATTGCTTTCTCATCAAGAGAACTGGAAATGATTCTGAAAACCAACTTCTCCTATTAAGTCCGAGGTATCCTTTGCAATCCTAAAGCCGCAGAGGGGAGGCAGCCTGGAGAGTGAACAGCACAAAAGATGGGAGGAACAATGCTGGCCAAAATGTTGTGCTAGTCCTCCCGCAGTCAAGCAAAGCAAAAATGAGAATGCAGAACGCGTGGAAGAAAGCGAAGAAAAGGCAGAATCTGAGCGGAACTAATCTTGTAACCTTTCTGGGCTTCAGCGTTCTTGTATTCATACTCATTTTTGAGACGCACTTTCAACTAACCATCCTGAAATTTCCTTTCCAATTCGAAAATCAATTAGATCAATGTTCTATTTCTTTAAATATTGTGCCTCCGCACTCCATTTAGTTCCTCATTCTAGTACTATATCCTACAGTGAAGAATAAATTTACTACTCTAGTTTAGAAAATAGGAAACCCATTTCGATAAAAACGATGTGTTTTGTTTGAGCTATACTTGGCTCAGAGTCTAACTCTTGGTTTATCTACCAGAAAATAAGTGCCATCTACCTGTGGTAGCTGCAGACCTGATGTCTGGAAAATGGTAAACAGTCTCCATTGGGCTCACTTGGTAATCAAAGTCCTATTAAATAACAGCTGGATGTAAATTTATTAGGAAGAGCTGTAAATGTATTAGCAAAAGCTACAGTTATTTGTTTGAAATCCCTGGTTTGCGAAGTTACTAAGTTTTGAGCTCAAGCCTGTTCGCATTATGCATTTGCTTTTCAACAAGACCATGCCAGAATCACTTGCAAATAAACTCTTCCGTCTATTTGAGGAGTAGGTCAGACATCAACAGCTGTCACATAAACTTCTGCTACCAAAAAGTCAGCACGGAAGAATTTATCGTGGAACACATTTTCATTTTCTCCTTGAATTTTGCTTTGTCATGAATTTCAGAATGTATCGTGCTTTTGTAAATTCAATCTTGTCTACTAAATGTTTATTTGGAAAAGTTAAAATCATTCTATAAAGGATTACAAAATGGGAAAGGAGGAAGGAGATGCAAATCCTTTGCTTGACAAGTTGAGATGTCTCATTTAGAAATCTCAGAAGCTCACACATTTCCAAAGTAGCAGGATGCCCATTTATATCTTTAAAGTTAAATCAACAGAATGCATTTTGTCTGCCAATAACAACGGAATTATTGGGGGGGGGTAGAAAGAAGAGTGCTCTCTATCAATGAAGGATTTCTGCATTTTACTCTGTGTTGTTTAAAGTTTATGCCCTGAACACTCTTAACATTGATGTTAGACATATGCATCCCTGGAAGTTTCTTTAACCCCTAACTTGCACTCATCTAGCCAACAGGAGATAAAATCATCACCTGCCCTAGGAAACATGACAGCTCAACTGGAACATTGAAAGAGCCATATATAAATATTTCATGGCAAAACAGATGCCAAAAGTATCATCAGCAGGAATAAAGGAGTTTTCCTAAGCATAGGCGCTTAATAAATACTGTGGAAGGGGAAAGTCTTCAAATAATATAGAGTTGAATAAAGGGGCAATAATGAAACCTGTTAATGTACTTATACATATTCTGAACAAGAAATAGTCCATGGCAAATGTCTATGACATATTTTAAGTTATTAATAGTGGGCACTGCATCTTCCCCGTCTGGCCGAGAGATTTCAGAATCTTTCCTCAGACATTTTAAGGAGGTGATAGAGACTTTTTAGCCTGGCTCAGGTCAGCCACCCCCTTGGACACTTATGATCTGAGATCCATCCTTCCATCAGGGACATGAAGCCTCAGCAGCATTCTTCATCCTCACAGATTTGATACACACCATTTTTCTGGCTCCCCTTCCCCTTTCCCAGTACCTGGTGAAGACTCCTTGTAATGGGGAGAGGCTAGAAGCCAGAATCTGGTAGGGGTAGTATCCCCTAGAGAGGGAAGAAGAATAAGAAGAAATAGCCCAGATGATACATGACTTGAGAGTGAGCAAGAAGGAAGTGGTGTGGGTGGAGACTTGGGAAAGGATGAAATGCTGTGCAGAAGAGGAGCAAGAGTGACACGCCATTATGGGCTTTGGTGGCTGGATGGGTTCTGGCCCCGAAGGTCAGGAACCTGGGATGTGGCCACCTGCAGGAAGAAGGAAAAAAGTGACTGGAAACCAGTATGGGCCTTTGGTTTGGAAACTGGAATCTGAGCTTGCTGGGAAAACTTGGAATCTGTGTGACATGCTTGCTTCAGGTTGACAGTTGCGAGAAGATGCAAGAAGTTGCGAGAAGTGTGACCTTTGTTTAGGACATTTAGCCTGGAGAACGACGGGGTAAAATAACTGACCACTGTCACTCCTGGCCTCAGCGACGCTTGGCTTTCCTTGCTTGTTAGGTAAACCTTCTTAGTGTTGTTTTCTAAACCTGAGTCATCCTGCAGTCATGCACAAGGGTGGAAGAACTCATTGCGACCAGCTTAATAGTGTCGGTGTCTCTTTGCTCAGCCTGGTGCACATTGGCACTAGGTCTTGTGGTAACAACAATGTTTGACTCAGGTGGAAGGAATTGGTCACCCCTAAAAGAAGGCAGGTCGGGGAGCCTCTTGCTCCCAAGAAGTGATGGATGTACAACAAACTCTACCCCAGCAAACAGGAAGATCTGCCAGGAGAAACTCGCCTCTGCTGTTGGGAGCCCTGTATCCCCGCGACAAGGTGCAGAGAACCGTTCATGTATTTGCTTAAGTCAGACAAGTGCGGCTCTTCTTTTCCTACTAGTCAGACGCGTTTTCATGCTTACTTAGCTCGGCTGACATACATTAGCCAGAATCACAGAGCTCTGTGCTTCTAGGTTTGCCGAGAGTGAGGGATGATTTGAAGGTGCTTGTTAATGCTCCCATCTGCTTCCAGACTTGACACAGCATGAAGCCCACTGACGGATGGGTGGAGAGAGAAAAGCAAGGTGGACAGTGAGGACTATGTAAAAGAACCGTTATGGCTGAAGATTTACAACATAATTACATTCACGGAAGACATTTTCAATCAGTAGATTTATACCTGTCTAGAGTCACGAGCACCACTTGCAGAACGTGGAATTGCTTTTGCCCCAGATGATGGATTGACTAATTATGAGAAGATCAGAAGCAAGAACAACTATTAGCTTATGAAAAGAAAGTGTTTTTTTTTTCTTATTTTATCCCGCACATTATTCATCACCATAGCTAAAAGACAAATTACCTTTTTGCTTACTAAATGAGCTCTGCCGATAATCTAAAGATTACATTTTAAGCAGTGAGCTAGAGATTCACATAAAGACCAAACTACATGAGAAAAGAGATGGTCCACTCAGAAGACACGCTGTAAATAGGTGCTCCGCTTGCTGGGGAAGGAATATTGATTCTGGGTGTGAAGAGATGGAGGGAACTTGAGAGTCTGTAGAAAGGGATGTCAAAGATGATTTTTGCTCTACGGGACAAGGAATAGGACAGGGTTTTTGTGACCAATTTGCCTAAGAAACAAGTTTTCATTCATGAGGGGGGAGGAGCAGGGTGTTTAGTTGTGGGTGTGAACTTGTACTTCCAAACCCTGTATCTGTGGCCAGCCAATGTTACCGCAATAAAAATATCTTAAAAAGCTAGAAAGCAGCCTACTTTGGGCTGTATCAGCAGAGAAAAGGTCTTTTGCAGCCAGCAGGTGGAGCATGGATTAAGGGAATCAATGTCTCTTAACACCTGAATTTCATGAATCTGAGTTTGAACCTGCGTGAGATTATTCCCAGGGTTACCGCTTTGTGAGACTTTTCTTTAGCTATGGTGAGCAAATTTATTTTTCATTTCATGTCTTAAGTTAGCTATTGGAAAAAGCATATTGGAGCTCAAGCCAGTTAATTGCATGCTATCAATTTTAAGACACTAGTTCTCTAAGGTTTTCTAGGACTAGGATATCTGAAGATAATGACAACATGTATCCTTCTCTCCAATAAAGGAGTTAAAGCTCTTTTGAAAAAAGTTTCCATTTATAATATATGCTCTGACTCTACCTATGGGGAGATTCAGGTTAAGCTTTATTATATAATATAAACCTTCCTGCCCTCGTCTTCATTTGCTCTAGGGTGAAAGAAAAGGAAGGTCGAAGCAGACAACTCATAAAAAATGGAGGTGGAGTGAGCATTCCTTTTGATGAAAAAGGAATAAGGCATCACCAGATCAACCTCAAGGTCTGCAGGATTAAATCTACAGAGTGGAGAGAAGAGAACTCAAACAGCCATAGCCACAGGACAGGATTCAAGTCTGGGGTGAAGCAGAGGTAACCTCATCGAAGAGAGGACAATGTTTGCTATAGGAGATGGTACCTGTTGTGAGTGTTAGTACAGAGAAGGAGGTGAGGAGGGAGGGTGTTCAACACCTCTGTTTCAGCCCAGACTGGACATTCAGCTTTGTACAGGGCACTTAGAAAATTCTCTTTTAAGGAAAAGGGCTGAGTGGTTCCCCAGAAATATTAAAATATGGCATTGATCTCCCACTGTACTTGGTGCACTTAGTAGTAAGCACACTACACATGCTTAAAGCACTCTAAGTATGCATACATCCTCTGTATACATAGGCCTGATCAGCAGTCATAGATAGGATAACAAACTCTTTCTTTGTTCTTTTTTCCTTTTTAAATCAAGGTTTACTGATTTGCCTTACTATACAACTTTCAGGGTACATCTTCACTGTTGGGAGTATATAAGCTCCACTTCAATGTCAAAGCTTTCCCACCACCAAACTGACCCTCTTCACCTTTGCCTCCCATCCCCCTGCCCCTCCCCCTGCTCTGGTAACCACCATATTTTTCAGATTCTTCTACAAGTTAGGCTGCTGTAAGTCATTTGTCTGTTTACTTTGTTTATTTGTTGTCCACATATGAGGAAACCATCCATAAATTTCACTTTCTGGCTCATTTTGCTAAGCTCAGTCATTTGAAGTCCCATCCATTTTGTTGCAAAAGACAAATTCATATTTTTAACAGCTGAGTACTATTCCACCAAATATGTATACCACATTTTCCTTATTGGTTATCCATGAGTGAGACTGTTCTTTTTTTTTTTTTATTTAATTTTATTTTCCCCTTGATTACACACACACACACACACACACACACACCTGTATGCATATATATCACATCACTGTCTACCCTGAGGCTCTCCCACCAGCCTGTCACCTCGGACCATCTTTATCTTTTGTTCCCTCCTTCTCCCCAAATTTTACCTCCCCCCTCCTGCTCTATGCCTCAATTCTGTTGACAATTTTATATTTTCTTGTCTGTTTGTTTGCTTGTCTTCCCTGTAGTGCTCATATAAGTGAGACCGTCCCATATTTCTCTATTTCTTTCTGACTTCTTTCTGCTAACACGATTCCTTCTAGCTCCATTCATGGTGCTGTGAATGACATATGTTTGTCTTCCTTGATTGATGGATAATAACCCATCATGTAGATATACTGCATCTTTTTCAGCCATGCTTTAGTTTGGGGGCATTTGGGTTAGGATAACAAACACTTTTTCCAGGGGAGGTTTGCTTATCCACATGCCATACAGTGGAGAGACAAGCTCACATTTGTCTACATCTCCTTTCTGATGTCAGAGTTGGGGTATCCACTCTGCTCTTCAACATGATGTGTCATAAACTGAATTCATCTCCTGTGATCTGTGTCTTGTTCTATATTTTATATCTGTTATCAGTAACCCCTGTTGAGGCACTTGACTCCTATCTTGATGATGCCCCCTTTCTTGCTGCCATCTACCCTTCTAGAGATCATCTGAAATGTTAAAACTAATTTTCTCATGACTTCTTGTTTGTGTCCCTTTCTCACCATTGTCACTGCTACTCATGACAAACCTCAAGCCGGCTGTGGATAATCTTTTAATGGTTTTCTAGTGTTTTTCGAGAGAATTCAATTTGACTTGTGTAGGATGCAAAATTCTTCAGGGTCAGCCCTCTTTATCCAAGAGAGCCCTTGCTTTCCTTCTTCATTTGAAGGTTCTGAAGGCTCCACCATCTCTGGGAACTTGAGGGAAGCTGATACCTCCGCTTATGACATACCCTTTCCCTGCCCCTGGGCCTTTGATTGCACATCTTTGATCTAAGCAAAAATAATTCTTCAACCGACCCCTTCAAGATTGAGTTGCCACTTTTAAATGCAAACTCACAGTACTTCCTACATCGTATTGCAATTAATACCTTGTTTATTAGGTTCTGGCTCCTTTCAAGATTGAACATCTCCACATTTTTTGTTATGGGCATACTGTGTGCAATAAAAGTTGCTGGTGTTCAGTAAATATATTCTTAATAATTCCTGTAGCAATTAAAATACAGCTTATAAATTATAGCTATAAAATATAGCTTAAAATTATATAATTGTATAGTAGAAAGTAATATAAAATAATATAAATAATATATAAATATGTATTTATGTTTTATTTATAAAATAATATAAAATAAAATTTTATGTATGCATGTATAAATATTATACATATAAAGTTTTATTAAATACAAAACACATAAATACATAAAATATAAAATAAAAAATTACAAAAAGAATCTGACAAGGTCATTCAGCAATGTTGCCTGCAACTTGGATTGTCCTCTTATGATTATAAACTTCAGCAAGCTTTTCCTTCTCTAAACTGGGGTTCACCTGGGCCATTTAGTTTCACATTCCCTGATATCTAATCAAAGAAACATGAACATAAATAGGGCAAAGGGTTTAGATCTCATAATCATAAGCACCCACCCACAATATCACTTTATTAATCAATGGTTTGAACATTTCATATCAGTAGAAACTATGCTAGAAATACTTTCTGGTTTTTCACTGGCATTTAAGAGACAAGTACTGTGCTTTGGAGTTGCTTGTGGTATTGACAAGGTAATAGCTGGACAGCTCAAAAACAATTTTCAACTTATCTGTGCAAACCTTCCATGTTTACTGAGGGTCTGACAAATCATTTCCTTAACTACTTCAAGTCAAGTAACTAAAACCCTTGTCTATTCAAGGATACATGGATGTATGTGATTCTTCAGTCTGTCTTTCTTTAGCTTTACTTTCTTCTAACCCTAACCTCATGCATGTTTAATTCATGTACCTTTAAAAAAATTGGGAACACAGGCATTAAACATTACCAAGACAGTCACTTTCTCCATGTACTTGACATGATTCTTTTACCTCTGTTACTACCCACAGATGAGCTAAGTTCCCTCAGAGGGCACACACACCACCCAATTTGAATTAGTGTGAGAAATTTCTGCTCCCCTGTGGTATTATTCATGGGCTCCAGACACCCCCAAAACTCCTAACGACACTGCATATTGCACACTGGCAAGCATCATCTGTTTGCTTTTCCACCTCAGATCACATGTCCCTTCTCCAGTGAGCCCCGAGGAAACAAGGGGTGTCTTTCTTTGTATGCAAACCGGCATTGTGCATCACTTGGAAGGAAGTTATCACACTGCATTGTCATCTTTCGTTTGAAATCTGTTTCGACATAAACTCTTCCAGCCTAGGGAGCGTGTTTTATTCATCCTGTATCTTCTAAGCACTCTGCTTGGCACATGGCCGTCAGTGGATGCTCCCTGAGGACATAATTCAGCTTGGTACACGTAGGAAGGGAGAGTGACAGAGACGGAAGACGCCACCATTGTTTTACATGGAAGCCTTGTGAACGCTTTCTAAGACTGAAGAAAAATCACATAGGGACACATATCCCTATTTGATGTTCGGATGCACCCAGGCTTGCACTAAACCACTACTTTCTGCCCCATCTTATTTATGACTAATGAGTAGGCTAACTGTGTGCAATTCCAAGTCAGAAGAATACAATGGGATTTAACTTCGTGGTGTGAAAAGTGGTTTCTTTTCATAAACACCATGACGTATTGCGGTACATCATCCCACCATGCATATAATCCATGGTGCAGAAAAAAACCCTCTGAAGAACTATTATCATAAAGAGGATGATTAGGGATGAGCTGAACTTAATTTTTTTTTCAGTTATCATTCAAAGTGGATTTATGGAAACATAAAAGGTCTTTTAAGCGTGGTAGGAACTTGTTCCATTAGAAGTTGATGTGGTTATTATTGGATGTTTCCATATGACTGTTTTCAGGAGGCCCATGAAATTTTAATTTACTTTAAAAACTAAAATGCAGAGTTATTTGTTTTGACAAGTTTAATCACTTTTCCATTTTAAAGCTAAAATGAGAAATCGCTGGGGAAAATAAAAGACGACAGTGTCAGGGTGAGTGCAAAGAAAAGAGAGATTTGCAAATAAAACTTCACATTATTAAATTGTCATTTGGTTGCAGTGTTTTTTATTGCTTCTTTAGAACATGAAAAGCATATAAATGGTTTTTGTTATTGCCGACTTCGTGTGAAATTATTAATGTACTTTAAAAAAAAAGACAGTGTAATGTCTCACTATGTGCCACTAATTGAAATACTGATAATTAAATCTGTAATGTAAAAATTTGGGTTAAAGATTAATAATTTATTATGCTTTTTCTGATAAATAGAGGGGCTTTGCATCAGGATGGGATAACGAGTATCTGAAATTCATTTGCATAATTTATTCACATGTTTATCTAACTAACCAATGGACCCAGGAGGTTATCTCTGTCCCCAGGAAGGGGCTGGGCTCTTGGGAAAGGCTGTGGCACCAGAGATGTAGGATCCTGAGTCCTAAGAGCTGTTGGGGTCAATGGCACAGATGCAAGGAAAAGAAAGGCTAGACTGGAACAGAAGGCTCAGAAAGCAACCTGAGGAGGAACCTCAGCCTGGGGAAATGGGGCAGCTGCTTTGAGGGCTGCTGCGAAGGGAAGGGTTTCCCTTTACCAACAAGCTTGTCCTCCTCCCTTCTCAGCTGCCTCTCGCTCCTAATCTTTCTTGTCAAATATTTACCTCAAAATTGGAGTCAGGGAAGAAGATGGGAAATGTCTTCCAGAAATATTTGCATTTAACGGGGGGTCAAAACCCCTGCCCATCTCAATGGGAAAAGGGATGTCAGAAACACCTGCTTCTGCATCACGTTCTTGGCCACTGCGGGGACTTGACTTGACGGGGGACGAGGGACTTTTCTGGTCACCCAAAAATGAGATCGCAGAGGCAGGAGCTAAAAGTCAGCCCTGGCGGTGATTTCTGGAGTCTATTTTGCTCCCTTAGGCTGGAGCACGACACTAGGAACCCCTACACAGAAACAGAGGTGTTGACCCGGTAGTGGCAAGGGGGATGGAGGAGAGGCAGATAGGGGAAGGGAAGGGGTGGGAGAGAGGTGGTGGGGGATGGGAGAGGGAGAGGGAGGAGAGGGGGCTGGGAGAGA
>PVHY01016762.1:0-33015 GCA_004024945.1 Uropsilus gracilis
GTCCCCCCCCCCCCTCCCCCCCGCGGCTTCCTAGGCTGCCACTTACACCATCGTGCCAGGTGTAAGAATTACTCTTAATGGTGTTTCCAAGCTTCCTTTTCTGGTGCTGTTGGAAGTACATCACTAAAGTTCATTAACACATATTTTCAATTACTCTGTATAGTTAAGTCTCTTTATCCAAGGTTTAGTCACTATTGAAAATTGTTTTATAGCCACAACTGACTAAAGGGAAGGAAAAAAATACTGTGTGCTAAAATTAGTCTGTTGTTTTCTCTCTCTCTCTCTCTCTCCCCCTCCTCTGCTCCTGTTAAGATTTTCATCTAAATTTTACCAAACATAATGTAATAATAGCATATACATCATCATAATTAGTATATTATGCATGTAATCTCAGAAGGATTTGGAAAACATTAGGATTATTTCAAAGTTCAGTTTGCTCTATTTCCTGCCCAGATGATATCAGGCAAACACTTCATAGTCCTGTGTCAGCTTTTCCATTCCCAGAACTGGCTGGGTGGATCATTTGAACCAGGGCACCTGTGCTGACAACTGATGT
Organism: Uropsilus gracilis; assembly: GCA_004024945.1. Taxonomy (NCBI): domain Eukaryota; kingdom Metazoa; phylum Chordata; class Mammalia; order Eulipotyphla; family Talpidae; genus Uropsilus; species Uropsilus gracilis. Next base: position 557 of record PVHY01016762.1, read on the forward strand.
TGGAAATGATGGATTTTCTATTGAAAATGTCTGTGTCCTTAATACCCCACCCATACTCTGTTGCATAAAATATAACTGTAACTATAGCCTGGACAAATCACACCATTGGCTAAAAATTATCACAAAGGACTGCAGTGAATATGCAAATCTGTTTTTATGGTTTGTTTTAGACTATATTGTAATATTGTAAGATAAGTTCATTACAAAAAATAATAAGCAAGTAATTAAGATTTAAGTATTCATTGTCTTTGCTGTTTAAAAGTTTTTGTTTGTTAGGCCAGTCATGGTGGCATGCACCTGTAATCCCAGCTACCTGGGAGGAGCCTGAGACTAAGGATCACTTGAGTCCGCGGATTCAAGACAACCCTGGGCAACATAGCAAGACTTAGTCTCTTTAAAAAAAGTTTTTGTTTGTTTTAAGCTTAAAGGCTTAAAACTGGCAAGCTTTAAAAGCTTTTTGTACACTTTGCAAGTTTACATAATTTTAAGGGTATTTGGCAGGAGACATATGGATGGCCTAGAACCAATTAAGTTATAGTTGTTTCTCTGAGGACAGTGACAGCCTGGCTCAGAACACTCTCAGCGGTAGATGAAAGTGCTAAGGTCAAATGTATATCAAATTATTTTGAAATACATACAGATATTATTTGTGAAACTGTCTCTATGAGGGAAAAACAGTCATATATCAATATGAAATCACTTGCACAGCACTGAAATAGAGCAATGACACATTTTATGTTTCCATACAGTCAACTTATTTATACAGTATAACAGAAAATAAATAAAAGAATCCTATTCACCTTGGTCATCATTTCATATTTTAAAATGTAATGTCTCATATTGTTCATAATGTATTTCCTATTTATTATAGTAAGTGCATGGAATAGAATAGAAATGCAAATAAGTAAATCACTCGTAAGACAATAAGTGTTGTAGCTAAAGCAAAGTATTCAAAAGCCCTGTTTTTCCTACTAATTTTTACATGGTCCTTAAACAGTGAGTTTTAAAGAAATACCATCCTACTTTGCCAAGATCAGAGTTGTCCACTGCAATGCTCTACAATGATGGAAGTGTTCCTTTTCTCCAGTATGATTGCTGATAACTTCATGTGGCAACTAGTACTTGACGTATAATTAGTGAGCTCAAAACATGAGTTTTAAAGTTTTATTTCAATTCATTTATGTTTAATGAGCTATTTCTGGCTAGCAGCTGCCATATCAAAAAATGCATGCCTTGAGTTTTCTCTTTCTTGCAACAAATTTGAAGGTAACACCCAATAACCTTGAAGATGTATGATCAGACTCTGCTTTCCCTTCATTTCCCATTTATCTTGAATTCAGCTCTGAAAATGATCTTATTCCTCTCAATCCCAGCCTCTGCTCATAGCTGTAGTAATACACTCTTCCCTCATCTAATCACTTCTTTTCTTGACTTCAAATTTCACATTGATTCTTTCATAAGAGAAAATCTTAATAACAGGACAGTTTTTAACAAAAGTTCATATGAAACCAAACAAAACATCAAGAATTAGACAATAGTTCTTTGCTTTGCGCCATTTGCATACCAGAAGAGTCATTCCAGGCGAGATAAAGGAAAATCAGAAAACTTAGGGACTGACTAAAATAACCTTCTGAGTTAAGCACTGACAGCCCCTGGCTTTTCCTTATCAATGTTAGCTTTATCAAAAATTAGCAACCACCCCTACACTATACCTCCCTCAATTACTCTTTGCTTTAAAATGTTAATTGTCTCTCAAAATTGCTTATCTTCTTTAAAATTCAACAGGCCCTCACTTCCATTTAACCCCTTGCTGTGGCTGGGCCATCTTTCCTCCTGGGTTCATTTCTCATACTTGCCTGGCAGACGTCAGAAAGCATTTTAAAGAAATCCAGATAAGGAGATTTCATGTATTCTAGTCACCAAATCTGTTTGTGTTTAGTAGTTGCTGAGAGAAAAAGGAAGGAAAGGAAAGGGGAAAGTAGAGGAAAGAAAAAAAAGGAGGGAGGGAAGAAGTATAGAAGAAAAGGAAAGGAAGAAAATGAAAAAAGGCATGGTAGAAAAGAGAAAGGAAAAGTGATCAGCATTCAATTACTGTTTTTAACTGGAACTGACATTGTCTAGATGTATCATAAATAATATTGAAATGTTTAACATATAGACCAGAAATATCACTTCTGAAAAAAATTATCACAGTGATTTTGACTAATATGTAGACTGAAAGACATCACAAATAAAATCATAAAAATAGTGATTTAAATAATCACATTAAAATGATGATGATAAAGTTTTGTTTTATTATTCTTTGCTTTTTAAATACAAACTCATTTCAAACACACTCTACATTTTCTTTACTTGATGATACATTGTATTCCTTTTACTGAAAAAAGTATTTTGGATCCTCTATATATTTGAAATTGCCATAAAACAAACTCCAATATTAATTTAGCTAGACAGTGAACCTGTGTCTAAGAAGTTTAAAGGGTCAAGTTCCCAGGAAATCATATCTATCATGGACATTACATAAACTGAAAAATGTGGGCTTCTTATCAAGTCTGAGTTGACAGCATTTGTGGAAACTTCTGACAAACAGTGGATAGCAGAGATCAAGAAAGGTTTTCCAATCATTTTTGCTAAGAAAAATAAATAAAATTCAAAGCAGCAGTTTAAGTTTTTCTCATAGAAATTAATTCTGATATTAAATACTGTTAGCCACTTACCAAACAAAAACCACAGATGATATAGCAGTTAGCTAAATACAACCCTTGCTGTCAAGGACCTCATCCTTGCCATTGAGGATAGGCATAAATTAGCACTTAGCATACAAGATGCTAAGTATAAAACTAAAAGCTCACGGAGACCAACTAAAGAAATTCTACCTGCACAGATTGAGGAGAACTTCAGAGAGAGAGATTTCTTGAACTGAGTCCTAAAGGAAGAGGAAGACTTCATTATGCAGAGAAGGCAGCAGGATGATGCACACAACAGCACAGAATCTACAAGAACAGGGAGAATTTGGAAGAATGCCGTAGGTGCACACAACTAGATCAGATGTTACTAGGGGACCGTGACTACTGATGAGGCTGTGGGAAAAGAGAAAGACCTGTTCCACCTACTACATAAGAAGTTTGAAGTTCAGCAGCTGCTCCATCCAACAGCTGCCAACCAAATGGCTATGAACATTTAAGTTTACATTCACTAAATTTAATAAAAAGTGTAGTTCCTCAGTCCATACTAGGCAAATTTCAAGTGCTCAATAGTCACACATGACTGCTAGCACGGATGGAGAGTATTTCCATCATCACAGAGAGTTCTGTTGGACAGTACTGCTCTTGGCTGTCTGAATTGTCACTAAGCATCCATAGTAAAATGAGTTCAGTGGACAAGTAAGTTTATATAGAAAACATTTTCTTGGAAGGTTACAAAGTATGTACATCTAATAAAGACTCAGAAATTCTATAGTAAAAAAGAATGCAATTGAATTCTTTAACTACTTCTCAATTTTTCTTACTCAATGAAACTCCCTTTTTTATGATCTGCCTTGTAAGTTATATGACCTAATTTTACATGTTATAGAAGCAAGAATTTATAGATAATAGAGTGGGGAAAACTTAGGAAGCATGAATGATGGATGGCATTTAGGCAAGGGAATGGTGTGATCAGACTTTTTTTTTTTTGTGAAGACAGCTTTGGCAACTCTGAAAGGATCGGAAGAGAATAAAACTGAAGGCAGTAAGCCTACATGGACCATTCAAGTTCTAGTCTAGTAAGATAGTCCTGGGGAGAGAAAGGTGAGACTCCAGCAGGCTTAAGGTTGAACAGATAAAGTGTGTCTGATTAGACACATTGAGTCAATTCTAATAGGATAGCTCTGACAGGTAAGCATGCCCAACACGGAGTAACAGTGGACTCTCAGGAAAAGATGGGGCATGTGGAATTTCACAATTCTTAGGTTATCTCTAGAAAGAAACATGAAAAAAGATAAACATGGTCAATAAGTCAAGACAGTAGTTCAGTCTTAGGTATTTGAGAGTCCTCAGGATAAGGATAATTAAGTTATGGGAATGAATCAATCATGCAACAGGGCAGTGCTAATTGAGCACAGAGGATGGCCAAGCCAAATCCTTGAATTGACATTAAAGGGGCAGATGAAATAAGCAGGAAATGTAAACGGGACCAGTGAAAAGGCAACAGGAAAACCAGAACGCTGTAACTTGGGATCAAAGAGAAAGGAGAACTTCAAAAATATACATGGTCAACTATTTGGAATGCCTTCGGTGGAGCATAGAGAAAAAGACTTCAATGGACTCGCTGGATCTAGCGACAAAAAAAAAAAAAAAAGCTCTGCATAAGATTAAGATTGGGGTGAATATGAAGACGACAAGGGAATTAAAGGTGAGGAGCAGGGGGTATAATAAACTTTCAGAAACATTTCTCTCTAGAGAAGGCAAGCAACAGAACAACTACTAGAGAAGAATGCATAGAACTGACATCATAAAAAATAGAAGGAACCGCTGAAGTCAATTCCATGGCATGTATTGAGGGTTGTTTAGATACTAGATTTGCTAGAGATAATAAAAAATCCCTCTCCTTGTTTTCAAGAAACTCAGAGTTCACCAGATAAAAAAGAAATGATAAAAAGAAAAATTAATCTTAATTATGTAAATATTACTAAAACCAATTAACATGTGGCCCATGAAGAATCTTTCACCTTCTTGATAGAAAGTGATTTTTAGAATATGACAATATTGCTAACACTCTAATACACTATATGATATTAAGTGTTTGTGTTATAAGTAAATTAAACAGCCACACATGGTAAGTATAACTTTGTCCAAAAAGTGAAAGAGGATTCAGGCTAGAACAGATGTGTTGTAGAGCATGATGGAGGAGATCAGTTCAGTAGCCAATCTAGGGTGTGTGGGCTGATCTCCTCACTACAGACTTTCTGGTGCCACTATTGTGTGCCCGGAGCTTAATTTTAGACAGAAATTGCGTTGCTATATTGATAAAAGTTATCCTTTAGGATTGTGATACATGCTGGGCATGTGAACCCTGACTCTAAGAAATCTTGAACTTAACTTTTGAAACCTGTGTAGGATTCATAGTATCTAATGCCTCCCTTGATCATACATAATCCTCTGAAATTAAAGATGTAACACATGTAACATTAAATACAACCAAAACTGTCTTACATAAGTGAGAAGTGCTCATTTTTTAAAATATACACAACATTATGAATACAAAAGGAGGTCCTCATTAGGTACGTTATAAATACAAAATTAAGAGCATTTTTGGTACTGGCCTATGCAAATAAGAGTGAACACGTCCCTGAACAGCAGCTGTAGGAAAGTAGGGAACTGTCTTAACTCCAGGAGACTTCGTAGGAAATGAAGTGCCTTTGGATGTTTGATGGCAGCTCACACCTGCAGATCTGCACTTGGAGGGCTCTGTGTGATAACGTTGACCTTGGACACCTGCCCAGCATCCCAGTCTCTGCTTTAAAGAAAGCCATTTGCTTCAGGACAACTTGTTCAAACACATTCTGAGGAAGAATTCAGATCTTCAGCGTGTATTCTGAGGAGGAACTCAGATCTCAAGTCTCAAGAGAGCCCAGTGTCACGAAATCTATTGACACAGATCCTCACTCATATTCAGATCATGTCTCTATAATTCACATGGTCTTTACCTCTTCCACCCTAGTCAGTTACCCTTCCACCTTCCACCTCTTGCTACCTGTGTAGTCTTAGGTGAATGACTTAACTCTCTGCATCTGCATTTCCTAACAAAGAGAATATTACTAGTACCTATCATTGGGATGACCTAGTGGCATGTGCCTTAAACACTATTAGCTACTTACCTCCTACACATATCAGGGTCCTTGATGAAGCAGTGATGATAACAATGTTGTCAGCAATGATGATGATGATGATGTCAGTCTGATGTTTAATGGCTGCCTCCCTATTGTTCCCCACATGATTTACTTATTACTATGTAACCAAAAACATCAAGATGTGGTAGCTTAAAGAAATGTTTATGTCTTACAATTTCTGTATGTCAAACCTTGGGGGATGACTTAGTGGGTAACTCTGATTCAGGATCTTCATGAAATTTCAGTTAAGATAATTGTTCGCAGCTGCAGTTAGCTGAGGCTTCCCTGGATCTAGGCTGTTCCATAGAAGGCTCACACACAGAGCTTGAGATGGGAGACTTCAGTTTCTTATCATCTCTTCTTTCCATGGAGATGCTTGAGTGCCCTCATGCCATGGCATTTGGTTTTCTCCAGAACAAACAGCCCAAGAAGAAGATGCCATTCATGACCTAATACCGCAACACCACTTCTGCCTTATTCTATTTATTAGAGTTAGTCTTTGATTCTTGACCACAGTTATAAGGTGGGAGGAGAATTAGTTTCCCTCTTTTTAATGAAGAGTATCAAAGAATTTGTGGCTCTATTTTAATTATTTTTTTTTTTAGAAACTAGGTCTCACTATGTTGCCCAGGGTAGTCTTGAATCCAAGAACTCAGGTGAGCCCTAGCCTCAGTATCCTAGGTAGCTGGGATTACAGGCACACGCTACCACACCTGGCTGTTACTATTTATAAACCATCACTTTTAAGCAGGGTGCAGGAGGATCTGGTGCAAATTCCAAATCCAAACAGCCAGAAAGAGAGCATAAATGGGAAATGGGGTCAAGAATCAGAAATCCACAGTAAGTGACACAAAGTATAAACTCACATCTGAGGTTTACGGAGAAGACTGTTGTCGGAACAGGGGTCAAGAGGCGCCCAGGTGTGCCTAGATAATCACAGATGGATCTAGAGACAGTTACACATCCACATCCACCACAAACAGTCACACAAGCCTGAGAGTCAATCTGTAAGTTTGCATGTGTGCGCTGTATGAGTTACTGGCGTTCTCCAGGTCGTGGAAGAATAAATCTGATTAATATACTCTTTCTTGTCTTTGTCATCAGATCCCCTCAGCAGAGTGTGTTTAAAGTCCAAAAATGTAGCTGATTCTTTGAGCACCTACATTAATGCTAATTATATTAGGGTAAGTAAACAAATATAAATTTCTTTCCAAGAAGCATGTCAATTTACTATTTGAAATTATTGGATTTCTTTTACTTCCCTGAGTAGATACTAATTTTGATTTATCTTGATTACTAACAAGGTATTTCAAGTTTGCTTAATCATAGCCAACTGGGTAGTAGACCCTTTCCAGTGAGCTTCCTTTCCCTGTGAATTTGTAGCTGTAGCACTTTATATGGGTTGCTTTGGTGAGGACAGAACTCCATGACCCTAAGATGCAAACATATATCCTGGACTTGACTTAATAAGAATATCCTGTGAATTATGGTGCTAAAATCAATAAAGCTGCCAAAGTCCATGTTGCTTTTGGACTAGCAGAGCTATTTTGTCCTGAATATCTTTCACCTAACCTAAACTTGGAGTGCAAGGCATGAACTTCAAAGTCAATGTTTATGTCTCCTTACTCAAATTAGGGCTATAGTGGCAAAGAGAAAGCATTCATCGCCACACAGGGCCCCATGATCAACACCGTGAATGATTTCTGGCAGATGGTTTGGCAAGAAGACAGTCCTGTGATAGTTATGATCACGAAGCTCAAGGAAAAAAATGAGGTATGGACCTTGCACAAACTCCAAACATTATATGTTTCCTGTTACAATAGATGAGATACTGTAAAAGGAAAATCAATAACATATTTCTTTAAGATGGAAACTTTAAGACACAGACTAGGTCATTTTACGCTTCAAATATTGGAAATTGGTTTTATTCCATGAATGGTGACTTTCAGATCAATCAGTATACTTGGCATATATGTGTCTCATTTTACCCACATATCTTAATAAGGAAATGAAGGACTATGATTCTCAACATGATAAAAAGATTGGGAAATAAGCATTGCAGTTAGTAGGGAGCACCTACTAAGTAATAGGTATCACTTTTAGTTGTTAGCAATATTCTCCTAAACAAAACAGCCTTGCTCCTTGGTAGGTTTTGACTTTCTAGTGGGGGAAACAGACAATACACATAATAAATTCATGGAAATATAGCTTATTATAAAGGAGGAACGCTGTAAAGAAAAACTAGAACAGGATGAGGGGGTTGGGTGTGGGGAGCAGGAGATGGAGTGGGAGGGAAAGAGAAGGGGCAGTATGAACAGAGTGGAATGAGTGTCACTAAGAGAGATCTGAAGAAGCTACCAAAACCAAGCAAAGTTCTCAATATCTGCATAATAAAAATCCAATAAAGAGACAAAATTTAATTCTGTTTTCATACTGGTGTTGTTTTCTATAGATTCAGCTAATGTAATACTCTGCATTTTGCAACATAAAAACAAAATTATATAATTTCCAAAGGGTGCTATCCTAAGCATTCCATTAGGGTGATTTACAGTGTGATTTTAGTCAATACTTTTGTTTTATTGTGAAAATTATTATACTAAGTCTTATCATGACAAGAAGAATTTCAGAAAACTGAACTTATCCTCACACCCTTTTGGTGAGTATAACCCTTGAATGCAATATAATCCCACAATTAATCTGGAAAGTCAGAGCCCACAAATAGCAACTGATAAAGTTTTTAAATTTTTATTGTTTCTTTTATTTTTTGCTATAATGAATGAAGGATATTTTTTTGAAATTTATCCTGAAAACAAAAGTAGATTTTTGACCAGTAAATTATGTAATTAATCATGTGACTTACTAAATAAATGCATTTCTATGAAAACCTGAGGTGGGTAATAAATAACCCTTAATATTCTCAGCTGTTTCACACACAGTATCACTCTGTCAACATCCACTGGCTATTTTCACACAGTTTAAAATCTACAATATTTTTTTCTTTTTAAAGAAATATAATGAGAGGTTTTTCAAGAATTTACATAACTTGGCAAAGTAGGTAACTTGAAAAACCTCTCATTACAATGCTGGTCATACTGTATAAAATATAAAATAGCACACAGCAGAGCTGGAAAGGAAAATATAGAAAATCACAGTGGTCAAAACCTGAGTAATAGACTTTAAACCAGGGTGTTGAGACAAACTTGTGTTTTAGTTATCAAATAAGAACTGGAGATGAAGCTCTGGACTTACAGGAACCAGGAATTGGAACTGAGACCTTCCATAAAGTGAGACCTGTAATGGCTACACTTTGTGAAAAGGTGAACCACAAAAATAAATCTGCCTACCGAAATAGGAGTGCAACAGGAAATTAATCTGAGACTGACCTTTCTGTGGAATAAATAAAAAGTCCTCTCGAGTATTTGGAAATGCCAAGTGGCATAATGAACATAAAAAGTAATACTGGGTTGGTAGTTTTCTGTGACACTTCATAAGATCAAAGGGAAAAACATTTTAGATGCCTATACTCCCAGCATATACTTCACAGAATTTCCACAAGTACATTCCAGCCAAACAGTAGCTCACATGTTAAAATTATGAGACATGCTATTATTAAAGCAACATAAGAAAAAATCAGAAGAAGCAGCATATAGAGCCACACAAAGATTGAAAGTAGAAACTAAAAATAGAGGCTCTATTCTTTGTAATGAAGTCCACAAAATATAAAATAACTTGATAAAGAAGCAACTTTTACTATCAAAAGACACTAGGACATTTTAAAAGCAAATTAGAGTACTAAGAAACTGTCTTAGTAAAAAAGAACTGGAGAATTAAAAAAGAAAGCACTAGAGAATAAATACAAAGAAAGGAAGGAATAGTAGAGGAAAATAATTAATGATATATTTAAAGAAAAAATATAAGGATTAATAAAGATACGTGTTTTTTTTTTTAGTTCAAAGCATGTAAAATTAGAAGAATTAGTAAAAATGGAGAAAGAGAGCCCAATTAAAATATTAGACATAACCAAGAAACAGCGGGGTTTCTATTTGCCCTCACTACCATTCCCGCTACCCTCTGATCCTTTTGTCTTCCTTGTCTCCTATTTAACCTCAGAAACCTCACTTCTTTATTTGTACCCACTAGTTTTTACAAGTATTTTGCTCCATCAAATTATTGGTGTTGTCAAGTCATCCCCTAAATAAGCATCAGTAGGTCACTGAATGGTGACTTTTCATGGACTCTGAATAACCTCATACAGGAGTTAGCAATATTCCCTACATATAAGCAGAACACATTACTCCCTCCCCACTTTCATTTATGAAACAACTTTCTGAGTAGGCTGTCACAATATAAATGTTTTCTCAAACCATAATCAAACCCTGACATTATATTCCTTCTATTAAAAGTAAAAGCATACAAAACCAACATAGAAAAAGGCCCCTGTAATTTATGTAATAAAGTAGTATACATATGTAAAAGTTTGGAAACAAACTGTGTTTCCATAGAAACATGACCTATTTGTCAGTGTTGCCTTTTTATTAAGGATTAACACTTGGCAAAGCATATGTGAAACATTATTCTGCTGGTAGTAATTATAAACAAAATTAAAATTTTTGTTGTCTTGAGTATTTCAATCCTTGAATCTTGTGACATGTTTGAGGTTTGTTTTCCCATATAGAAAAAGTTGGAAATGTGCATTTAGCATGTTAACTTGTTCTTAAATCAGAGTTTTGTCAACAAAAGAAGCTAAGATTATCTCTGTCAGAAAGCCTCCTCCAGAAGTTGAGTGGCATGTCACGTATCTTTAAAATAATAGTGATGATGAAAGCAATTGGTAAATATGCCAAAGATTCAACAGATTGTTACTCTTCTCCATTCCCAAGACCAAAGTTGTCATTCAACCATAACAGCTGTGTGAGTTAAATAAGTATTTCAAACATATCCAGAGTTGGTTCACTGACAAGTGCATCATCCTTGCAGCTAACCGTTGGTTACCATTCACATTCCACTTAGAGAATCAAGTCAAGTCTGTTGGAAACTTAATTTAAAAAAATATATTATCCACACTAAAGAATAGTTGAAGTTTTTATTTTTCTCTTTGATGTGTAACACCAAAATTGGAGTAAGATTATTTTGTCCTGTCTTTTTATATTGTCAGTAATTTATCTTCTGGAAATAGCAAAATCAAATGTACTACATGTTTTCTTTGTATATGTATTTTCCTGTAGCTAGTCATAGCCCCAAATATTTCCCCTAAACACTGACATTTTTTATTGCTTGTTATTTTTAATTACTCATTAAGTTAAAATTGCTTTTGTCTAGGCTTTCCCAGAGTGTAAATATAATACCATAGAGGAAACTTTGATGTTTTACAGATCAAAATGATACTGAAAAATATACCTCAAAAGAAATGTGACTTCCAGGAAAATGGTGTTTACTAAAAATGTGCCAACTTTCAATTGTGTTAAGCATCATTGTTTAGAATAGACAAAAATCATTTCAACCAAAAAGATATGGAGGTGGAGCTTTTTTTAGAAATTCCCAGGCTTTATATTTTCATGAACCTTTCTAATAAACAAATGCATAACTGTGAGAACTTAAGTAATAAGCCCAGTGTTCTCATAGTTACTCACTTTTAAAAAATAAGAATATACAAAAAAAAATAGAATAGAACTGAAAATTGGTTCGTTTATGTTGTAATAAACCAATTTTATTGTTGGTAAATTTGAGTTCCTTCATTTACATAAATCTTCAGAAGGAAATTTCTTTTGAGAGAGAACATTAAAAGCCCAGTGTTCAAACTCATTTAGCATGAGATACTGCATTACTATAGAAGATAGAAGAATGATCAAAGCCTATAAAGATGGCATTAGAAAATCAATCTGAAAATGGGAAGAAGGCCGTACACACTCCCAAAATCCTCAAACCATCTCTGGAGGTTACTCATTACCCATCTCATCCTTTCCACAAAAGAAGAAAAGTCTCTAGGAGAGACTTACATAGGAGAAATTTTCTTTTTTTTTTTTTAATGATTGCACACACACACACACACACACATATATATACACACACATATGTGTGTGTGTGTGTGTGTGTATATATATATATGTAAAACATCATTGTCTACCCCGAGGTTCTCCCATCACTTTGTCACCCGTGAACAATCTTTATACATAACTACTATCTTTATACATAACTACTTTATTCTAACTACTATTTGTAGAATTATGTGCTAAATACAGTTCATAGATAATGAGTTCAGTTCATTTCTACTATAATTGTACAAAGTTGGTTTTACTATCTCTGTATTATCAACAAACTGAACCCAGAAAGGTTAAGACATTTGCCTGAAGCCTTAAAGTTAGTAAATGGTGGAATCTAAATTTTAATTCCAGTTTATTTGATTCCATTACTCACTACCCTAACTTCACAGGCCAAATGAGGAAGCCAGATATGAAAAGACAAACACTCTACTATTGACCTCAGCAGTAAGACATCAAATTTTTCTTTCATTAAGAGAAGGAATTATTTGATGACTTCACTTGATATTGTAGACAAGCTGACCCATTCTATCCTTATCAGATGCAAATAAAACTGAGCATCTTCTTTTTATTTGGAGCCACTTTCTCTGTGATGTTCTAGCTCTTGGTATCACCACCCACAGCTCTATAATCTTTTATATGAAGCAACCGCAATTATCTGGTCTCTTTTCCTTCATACATCAAACCCCTTTGTTTTTAAATTCACAGAATTTTAAAAGAATGTTACTTAAAAAATTTTTTTAAGCTGGGCACAGTGCACGGGCCTGTAATCCCAGCTACTTGGGAGGCTGAGACTAGGAATCACTTGAGTCCGTGGGCTTGAGACTACCCCGTACAATATAGTGAGACCTAGTCTCTGAAAAAAAAATTTTTTTCAAGTAACAAAATCAGAACTTCTTTTTAATAATACAATGACAACCTAACTGAGGTAGGAGTGAGGGGAAGGGTTTAAAGGGGAAAATATCATAAAAATATCATATCGCAAGCTTGCTTTGCTTTGCTTTGCATTCTACTTTTGCTATAACCACTGATTAGGTTATTGTCCAGCATTTTTTTAGTAAGTTTCCCAAACTGCTTGTTTGTATAAGAGATATGTGTCCCTGTGAAACCCTCTTTTTCCTCCAAATTATGAGTTCTTTGAATTAATAGATAATTCTAGTGAAAGGATCAGCTCAGTTAGCAGAATGATGATGATTTGGGGTTACATTCTGCAAGATTAGTCTGCTATTTTTAATTATCTACAGTAAGTGTGATTTCACAGTATTATCTATGAGAGAACATTTTCCTTCCTTACATTTTCTGCCTCTTGCATATCATTGTTATCACCACAATATAAAAACCCTAAAAAGCTGTTCATGAAAATAATGTGAACCTGAACTTGTGCTCTTAGAAACAACTACATTTGCAGCTCTCCCCCCACCTCACTTTCAAAAACACCCACATTTATCTGGTCTCTTTTTCTACATTCTCCGTAAAGGGGGAAAATGTATTCAGTGTGTAAAAATAAGCTATTGTATCTCAGAAAGGAGATGGGATGCTAATTAAGGGTTGTTTGAATGAGCAAGTCACTTTGCATTGTCTACTGGGAGGTGGCTGCCAATTGCATTTTTGGTAAAGAGTCAAGAAAAACATTCAAGAGGGCCCCGGCAAGCTTGGGAGAGAAGCGAGGAGCATTTCCATTTATCAAGTAGGTGCACAAGCTGTTCAAGTATTGTTAAGAGTCAGGGTGCAGGCTATGTCCTGCCTTGCAGCTTTCCCTACCAATTTCAAGAAGTACCTTTTTAAAGAGGGGCCTGCAGCTCCAGTCTGATGGGGACAATGGCGCATGTAGTGACTGCTGGACCACTGAATGCCTCTTCCTTTGTGCAATACCTTTTTCAAGATTCTTTGTCACTATTCTTGGATTCGCCCGAGAGCCAGGGGTTTTAAGGTACACAATAGCCCGTGTTTCTCAGCAAAATAATTGATGCTCCATTGAAAGAAAGCAGGCAAATTGGTTAGTATGATTATCTTTAACAAATGGGGGTTGGGGAGGAGGGAGGTAATTTTAGACATTTGCCAGCTTGTAAATGCAGAGGGAAATTAATTTTCTATTTTTGAAAGGTTTATTTTCTTAATGTTAACACTTTGTCTGCTGGAGTAGAAAGCCTGTAGTTTGTTAGCCTAACAGTCTTGCATGTGGGATGGCATGTAAATAGAGGTGAAACTATTTAGTTTGTTTGGAAAAGGACCAGGACATAAAAGAGGCAAATACGTTGTTATTGAATGAATGAAACAGTGATTTCTCTTGGCAAAATGACTTCCTTGTGATTCTCTTCTGTGAAATACTTGGTACTTTAATTCGATAGAGCCTCCTGAGGTATTTTCATGATGATAATTTATGTCTTTTCCTTTAGTTCTGTAATTATGATAGTTTTTGTTGTTCTTTTGAATCTCTAAGTACTTAATATTTTTTAAGTATGGTCATACCTGTGGCATAGACATGACTAAACAAGTGTCCTATATGCTAGTAGGTCCCAACTGAAGGCAACAAGTGAAGAAATTTCCCTATAAATGTGCATGTGTGTTTGTAAGGAATGTAAGTGTGATTTAAATAATATTTCTAACTTTAACATCCATTTTCATACTGTGCTGTCAAAGTTTCTGATTAAGAATTCTTTTGCAGTTGCTTAAAGGCAAAATAATAATGTAACTTTGTATGTCTGCTTCAATCTCATTTTGTAATTGTTTAATAAGTTGGATACAATTATATAACATACTTAATGAATGTTCAAATGCTTAATTAATTAATCATTTTAGAAGAAAAATCTACAACCGAGTAGTTTTAAACTATAGCAATAATAATATGTTTTGACTGTTTATTATATGCCTCACTTTGTCCCAAGCGCTTTCTAGACACTAAAACTAAAGAAACATCTTACTTACGGATTCATGGCCTAAATAGCAAGGAAACCAAAATTTGAACCTTGACTCCCTAACTATGAAGTAGTGATCACCATTTTCCTTTGCCTTACTTGCAGTGTAATTATTCTGTTAGTAAACCCTTCAAAGAGGATCAATTACAAAAATACATTTAAAATACCTTCGTTATATATTTAATTCAATTGACCCCATTGATGAAAAGACATGAAAAAAAACCAGACCATCATGGATGTCCTAATGGTCTTTACATCTGCTTTAATACTCAAGTGAAACTTCAATCTATTCCATCTAATCCATTACAGATACTCTTATTGAACATGGGTTTAATGAGGTAGGGGAAGTGACTTATCTCAATTACTATGAAAAAGCATTACTTTTATTTCTAGTCATCACATGATAAACTCCAATATTTATATCTTAATTTTTTAATTTAGCTCTTAATTTTTCTGTGCAGTTTTCACAAATTCTGCCTTTATTTTTCTTTGTATGGAATTATAATCACCAGAGTTTGATAGACACATATAAAAACTGTGCTTTACTAAGATATAATTACATAGAAGCCATGACCTTAAAATGTGTGATTCAATGATTTGAATTCATTTATGGAGTCGTAAAAATTGGTACTTGATGTTTTGACTTAAATAAAAACTCTTCAGATGTTTGAATTAAAAGATGATTCTGTGCTTTTGTGGTGGACATGGTATTAAAATATACATCTAAGATAAGTGATCCTATATCCCTAAATCATATTACAGTGCTATAAATCAATTTTATCTCAATAAAGTTATAAGTCCATAGATATATAAAGAAATAATCTAGGTGTATACAGAGAGAGAGAGAGAGAGAGAGAGAGAGAGAGAGAGAGAGAGAGAGAGAGGGAAAGAGAGAACGCACAAAGTCAATTAGAATCATTAACACTTGCTGTGTCCTTCTTCCCCTTTTTCCAGAAATGTGTACTATACTGGCCAGAAAAGAGAGGAATATATGGGAAAGTTGAGGTCCTGGTTATCAGTGTAAATGAATGTGATAACTATACCATTCGAAACCTTGTCTTAAAGGTAAGATTATAAAGCTATAGCTCACCTACAAAGCAGGTGATGTTAGGGAATTACATTGTTAATTCAAACTATTGTATTTATCCTATTAAGTACTACAGTTCAATTTTAAAGAAATTTGATAGTTTAGTTTAAAGGAAAACTATAATTATTTCTTCATGTATTTCTTTATGCCAATCACTATTAGTATGCGGATTAATTAAATTAAGTAGACATTAAGGAAATTGACTATTTAGGATGTTTTGATCTCCTGATTTCCATAAATAAAGCATCCCTGGTTTAACCTTTTGAATGCCTTAACTAGATGCTTGTACTTGAAGATTTTATCATGAATTTTTTTAATGTCACTTTGGTCTAAGTACTTTAAGAAAAAAACTAGAAACTGAAAGAGGAAATCTGTGTTTGTAGGTGGCTGTGGGAGGCAAGACAAGCCTGAAGTGTTGATGAGATCTTCCAAAATTTGGAGTTACAGTAATTTATAGGGACATTCCCCAGACCAAATTATATCATAGAAGACTTATCTTATTTAATTTCTGAGAGCAGATGGTGCAGATTGTTGCCATGGTATTATTTTTGTTTCTAGAGAACAATCATTCCAAAGATTTCAATCTTATCTAGAACCCTATAGCTGGGACAAAATCATCACAGAGAGAGATTAGAAGCAGAGCTGCATGGAGCTTTTTAAATGGGAAAATCAGGATAGAAAGACACTTATGAAATCTGCTCTCAATGTATGTCCTCAAGTTCTGGCCCATGCCAGACCCCCACCTGACACTGTACCATGATGTAATGAACATGAACATTTGCTCAACATTTCCAATCTAGTGATTCCTTTCAGCAAATTTTCTACTAGAATTCCTCAGTGCTGTTAAAAACTGGAATTTGAAATGATATATTTAGAGTAACTAAGTATGAAATTAAATGTTCTTATTTTGGTTAATATGCTGTCCTTAGAGCTTCTCAGAAATGTCCACAGAAAATATATCCCAACTTCTTGACTACATTTTCACCTACCATTTTATCACACCAAATTCAAAGCATATTTATTATATAGTATGTATTCATTTTCAATATTAAATATTTTCTTAAAAGTAAGATTGTCAAACTTTGACATCAAAATGTTTACAGTAAATTTTTCTTACTGTAAAAAGGTGAAAAGGTAGTCTTCAAGTATCTCCCAAAGATTTTTTTTCCATCTTGAAATAAGTTGCCAGCCAAATGGAACTGATAGAAGGCATTCAGTATTGTGGTTTGGATGACTTTTAGTTTCACAAGTAAATGAGGCATTTGGTGGCTCTTGCTATTTTCAGCAAGGAAGTCACACCCAACATGTGAAGCATTACTGGTACACCTCATGGCCTGATCATAAGACTCCAGACAGTGCCCAGCCCCTTCTTCAGCTCATGCTGGATGTAGAGGAAGACAGACTTGCCTCCACAGGTCGAGGGCCTGTGGTTGTCCACTGCAGGTAAAGTATAAACTGTCCTTTCTTTCTTCCTAAGCACTCTCCATCCTTTGTGAATCACAGTGTAAGCAGAAATTAGGTTTTACATACAGGTTGTGCCTCTACTTGTAAATCACATTTTGTTGAAATTGGTTAGCTTCCTAATATTTGGGTCTTAATCAAGATGCTACTATAGAGAAATAAGGTGATATTATTTTGCATTTTCAGCAAACAATTACAGAGTAAAGGAAATATCATTTCTAAATGATCAGCTAAGGAAACAGGAGATCTTATTCAGTCCTCTAACTGAAAACATATATTGATCCATTTAGTCTCATAAAAACTAGCAATGACAGATTTTTTAATTACCGTTTTAAAAGAAAAATCAATTACCAATGACTTTTTTTCTTGTTTCAAGATGGCCTCTGGTTATATCTACTTAGATTGTATCTTGAAAACATGGTTGTATCAAATTTGATGAAACCCAGTTTTAAAAGTTATAACATGAAAAAGGATGGAAATAAATTTATGAAATAGTACATGGACAAGTGATAGCTGGTCAAAAAGGAAAGCAAAAGGTTATCACCAGAACTTGGGGTATAAGAGGCTAGACTAGTAAATGCAATAGATGTCCATGTTGGCTCCCATCCTTAACATTTGGCTTAAAACTCTTTCCTACAACTGATGACTCTTTCCTCTTGTCTGCTTCTTAATGTGCGCAGACTAAAGAAATATTTTTGAAGTTATTTTATAACCAGTCACTTATTCTCCATACATTCTCAAAACAATTGTTTTGCTTTGTTTAGCTTCATATGTCTTACAAGGTAGCTTTAGATAACTTTAACAAATAAATATATTGTTTTAAACTATAATTTTAGACTCTTCTTTGAACCTTTGTGGTTTACTTGAGTAAAATTGACTGTAAGTCTAGTTTTCCAAAGGCATCATTGTCCAGATTATAACATAGGACTTATCCAAAGCTTAGCATAGGGTAAAGAGAACAAAATCATTGGCCTAACCATCCCCCACCTAAAATCATAAAACCTTCAGAATGTCTAAAACAAGCTAACCACTTCCCCTATAAAATCAGTGCCTTGTCTGATTACTGTTTCTAAGAATGAACACATCTTTTTTCCAACTGCTCAACATCTAATGTTGACAGTTATCTTTGACCCTTCTCTCAGCTCCAACATCAGTATCTAATCATTCACCAGGTTGGTTTTCCCTTCAAAGCTTCATCCCATAATCACCTGCCCAACCACCCAAGTTCAGGCCCTTATGACCTCATCAATGTATTCTAGAAGTAGTCAGCTAATTGTACATATACGCCCCACTTCCCCATACACCAGTCCCGTAATGGATTTGTTCCTAAACCCTCTTTTAGCAAATGAGTGCCTGCTCAAAACTTGTCACTGACTCCACATTGCCTAAGCAGAAGTTCTTAACCTTGGGAATATGAATGAATTACAGAAGTCAGTGACTATTTATTTATGCAAATTAAATTACATTATATAGTTTTCTGGTGAGTGAATGTTCATCAAATTCTCAAAAAAAAAAAAAAAAGAGTACCAGTGCTTTAGAGATGAAATTTCTTAACTTTCCATAAGGTATCCTTTATAAGCATTTGTTTACTTTCCCAATCTTAACTCCTGCTCTTTCTATTCAAGCCAATGGAGTCTATTCATTGTCACACACCCTATGTTCCATTATGTAGTTTTTTTTTTTTTTACTTTATTCTCATACATAGTCTCTCTTTATGGTATCCTATACACCTGCCTTTTACCTTTAATAAAACAAATTCTCTTTGGAGACATCAATTTATAGGAACTCTTTCTATCTTCAAATTCCTCCACACTTACATTCTATGAAAACCATTACCAAATATAAGAAATAAATGTTAGTTGAATCCCAAAGAGGAAGCAATTAATTCAAACCAAGAGGACTGAAGAAAACTTGTCGAAGTTGGAATAATATTGAAACAGAATCTTTAAATAATGACAAAATTTGTGGTTTTAAAGGGTGGTAAAGAAGATATTTTTGACCAGAGAAATTCCATTCTCGAAAAAAGAAAACTAAAAAATGAAATGTTTTTTTGCAAAGATTTGTGCAAATGAAAACAATGACACAAAGAATACTAGACTAGCAGGAAGGTATAATACTTGAAATTAGGTAATTCATGTTAGGTAAGTAAGGTCATTAAATTATGCATGTGCTTTGACATTGTGCTGTAACTGTTGAAACCCATGTATAAATTTTGGGTGTAATAAGATCAAGTCCCTGTTTTAGAGAGACAAACCTAGCAGCTCTATGTATTGTGAGTTAGTCCAAGAAAAGGGATGGGTCTTGAAATCATGACATCCTTGATAACCATGAAGAGATGTCAAAAATATGAGCACAGTCTATAGAAAGGAAAGTCTGGATCTGGAAAATTCAGGCTTTTGGGAGATGGAAAATATAAGATACAACAGATTGGGTGTAGGAGGTAAGAGAGGAGGAGATGTTGAAGTTTGTGCCAAGATTTCTAGGCTGAAAAACTTATGGCTGACTGGTAAAGCCATTGAGGGAAAAGATAATTAATTCTGTTTTATATACATTGAATTTAAATATATTGAACTGAAGCAAGTTCAAAATAGCAACATCAAGTGTTCCAGTTAAGGATGGAATGCCAATCTAGAATTCAGGAGAAATTTAGAAAATTTAAATGTAGATTTGAGGGAAATTTGCATAAAGACTGTAAGTGATTGAGGCTGGGCATGGTGGCGCATGTCTGTAAGCGGCAGTCTAGGAAGTCACCGTGGGAACCGAGGATCGTGGTTAGAGTCCTGCCCGGGGCAACTTAGCAAGACCTAGTTATAGCTGGGCGTGGTATAATCCCACCTATCTGGGGAGCTGGGGCTGGGGATTGCTTGAGTCAGTGGAACCCCGGGCAACGTGAGCCTGCTGTTCCACAGGCAAAAATAGCGAGACCTAGTCTCAAAAAAAAAAAAAAAAAGACTGTAAGTGGTTGAAACTTGAAATTGCTGAGAAAGGAAAGAGGAAAAGAGAGAAAACACAGGAGAATTTTATTAGGCTGATAGCATACTAAGTGAGATGACTGTAAACCTTCCAACTATCACCTGGTTATAAACAACTTGGAAATATGTACCTCTAACCACATCCTCTCTCCTAAATTGAGCTAATCTTTTGATATTCGCTCGCATCTTCAACACAGTATATCGAGGACCAAACACTTTTCTTTCTCCCTCAAATCATAATTCCAGACTTCTATTATTCATTCCAGAATTTCCCAGATTTTGGCACCTTTCATCTCTGCTTTCCTTATTGACAGGTCAGATCCTGTCCTCTGGACTCACATGTGTGTATGAGTGTGTAGTTGTATGTTATATCATGTACATAAGTCCTTTCCTCCCTTCTATTACTCTTAGTTTGGACCTAGTTATTCCACGTAGGATTACTGCAATGCCTTTTTCACTTTTCTCCCCTCTCATCACCTCCCTCCATCTCACTCAGGAACCGCATGACACTCAATGAAAGAATGTAGTTTAAACACTTAGTCAAGGCCTGGGACTTGCTGACAGTTGTCAATACTATCATATTTTATTATTGTTGTTAATAATTATTAAATATTATTGTTATACTACCATGATTGTCAAAAATATTATAATTAATAATAACTATTGTTTCAGATTTGAAAATACCCTTTAAAAATAATATAGTCTATCTCTGCTACTTTCCTTCTACTTGTTTACGCTTTATCTTTTCTTTCCAGTGCAGGGATTGGTAGAACAGGCTGTTTCATTGCTACATCCATTGGTTGTCAACAGTTGAAAGAAGAAGGAGTTGTCGATGCGTTAAGCATTGTCTGTCAGCTTCGTGTGGACAGGTGAGTGTCTGCAGGGCTTCAGAACAGCATATTGGTCACGATTGCTTAACTCTGTGAACATCACAGGCCCTAAAGTTCTGAATCTCTGTAGAAACGTGTGTAAAATGCTTAAGAATATAGATTATGTTTAAAAACCATGAAGCAAATGTTATTTTCAACATTCAACATCAAGAGTCCAAAACCAAAAGCTTATGCTTAATCCTTTCTCATCTCTAACACAGATTGCTTGTGATGATAACTGTTTGTTCTTAGTGTAACACTCTACTTCTTTATATGTACTCCAAATTTTCATTTGACTCTACTGAATCTTTCACTCTAGGATCTTTGGTCTTTAAAATGTCGTATTACTAGGCCGGGCATGGTGGCTCGTGCCTGTAAGCTTCAGCCTATGAAGCGGCCCGGGCCAGGAATCGAGGTTCGAGTCCTGCCTGGGGCTGGTAGTGAGACCTAGTTCCAAAAAAACAGCTGGGCGTGGTGGTGCACGCCTATAATCCCAGCTACCTGGGAAGTTGAGGCTGGAGATTGCTTGGGTCTGTGGTACCCCGGGCAACGAGAGCCTGTGGTTCCATGGGCAAAAATAGCGAGACCTAGTCTCAAAAATAAATAAATAAATAAAATAAAATGTATTACTAAGAATCAATCTATTTTTTCAAATTGTGAAAAATGGACACACAGAATTTGTTATCTTTATAATTTTCAGGGTACTGTTCAGCAGTGTTAAGAACATTCACATTATTGTACAACCAAACCACCCAAACTCTCTCCATCTTGCAAAATTCTATATCCATTAAACAACTCTTCAGTCCTACTTCCTGTTCCTGGCAGCTATATTCATGTTTCTATCTTCATAATCTCATTACTTCAAGGATCTCATATAAGTAGAATCAGACTCTTTTTTTTTTTTATTTGTTACTGCTTATTTCATTCAACAAAATATCCTCAGGTTTCATCCATGTTGTAGCATGTGTCAATACTATTCCACTGTATGCTTATACCATGTCTTCTTTTTCTGTTCATACTGATGGGCATTTCAGTTGCTTCCACCTTTTGACTGTGGTGAATAATGCTACTGTGAGCATGATTGTGCAAATAGCTCTTAGAAATAATTTTGGGTACATACCCAGATATGAGATTGCTGGATCACAGACTTTTCCTATTTTTAATTTTTAAAGGAATGACCATACAGTTTACCACATTTACACTCCCACCAACAGTTTATAGAACTTCTCCAAATCCTTGCAACACATTTTCAGTTTGTTTTATACTAGCCAACCTAAAGGGTGTGAGGTAAAAGTCATTTTTATATATAAAAATATATTTGGTTTGATCACATCTGTGAGAAATCTATGTTAAAAACAGAACAAACAAGAAATTTGTGTTCTTCATGCTCCTGGGTTAGCCTACCTGGGTAAATAAATGAACAGCTGAGTCAGTGATGGGAAAAGTGAACAGATGCTCCTCACGAACAGCACAGTAGAAAGATGCCATACTGGCTATGAACAGCCAGTCTCTCTGTTCGGCAGCTCAATAAGCTGTAGTAGAAGAAGCCATTCTGAAAAGCTGAAAATGCTGGGTTCCCTTCTTTCATCTGTACAGTAAATATTTATTAATTGCTTCCTGTGTCCAAGATGTTGTTTTAGATGCTGCAAGTATAGCTTCAGACAAGGTGAGTTGGGCTCTACTCGCCAGAGTTTACATGCTAACACAAAGAGAGGGAAATAATAAACAAGCAAAAAATAAACAGGATAATTTCAGACAGAGATAAATGCAGTAAACAGAAAGCACAAAGGTAATGGGAGCTGAGTCTTTTGACTTCAGCTCTATGACCTAGGGTTGCCTACATGGAAATGGAGATGGATACTTTTTCAAATATTTTCAATTAATATTGATTGAGCACTTAGTATGTGTTGGGTCCTGGAATTTCAATAAAAAAGACAAAAGAATTCTACTGAAAAGTCAATGAAATAATATATATTATAGATTAATATATATATACCCTGACCCATAATAAGCCTTCAATAAAGATTCACTGTTATTTGCATCTTCAATTTTATAAAAATTATCAACAATATTTCTCCTATCTCTAAAAATTCAGCATTAAAATTCCTCTATCTCAGAGGATAATTGGTGCTTTGGTGGTGGGTGTGGTGTGGTAACGTATATTTGAAGAGATGTGGACCTATAAGTACAAAGTGTTGTAAGTCAGAGTAATCTCATTAAAAATATAATTCAAAATTTAAAAGTTATTTTCTATTAGAACCTGATAATTTAACTATAAAGACAAAAAAAAATTCTATCCTAAAATGGACACCATTTTCAAATTAAAGCGTATGTAATAGCATACTATATATACATCTGTGTATATGTATATATTATATAAGTATTCACTATTTTTTCTAAAGTATATAAATTTCAGTTTTCTTAAGTCCTCCTGTCCAGATGAGATTTTTCTTTTCCAATCATTTCTTGTTTCCTAAATAATAACTTCAAAATCTCTGTAAGGGTGCCCCCCAATCTTCTCTTCATTTGGTTTATTAGAGGTTGTTCATCATAGTCTTACAATTCTGGCCTCTGGAAATAAAGTGTGTTTCCACCTACCTCCCATGCTTCTCTGCTTCAGTGACCTTAGACAGATTATGGGACTTCTCCATGCCCTGATTTTCTAATTCTGAAAATTGAAGTCTATTCCTTATAAGTATTGTTTATTGATTCTTAAGGATTAAGAAAGAATCTGTGTAAAGTGTTTGGTACTTAAGAAGCATGTCAATTTAGCCACATTTATTTTCAACATATATAACAAGAAACCTCAACACACATCTGTAAACTGGAACTTATATTGCATACTTCATCTGACTGCAATAATCACACTTCATTAAAATGAGGTGAAACCTGTGCAGTACTGAGCAGAGCACTTACCCTATGTTTCTGACGCTCTCTTCCCTTCTCACTTCCCCCATCCCATACCCCAATTGCTTCCAAAAACATTTTAATTTTGTACATAAGATCAGTTTCAGTGATTTCTCCTGCTTTTCTGATAGTTACAATTTCCTAGTCTTTGGAAACCCCTTGCCTTTCCTCAGGTACTATTCACCCCATCTGGAATAAGATACAATAGTTTCACTTCAGACCCCAGGACCTACCATTACCCAGAACAGAGATTCTAGGTCAGCTTATAAAGGACACAACCCAGTTAGCCCATAGCTGCCACAGTGACCGTGATCTCTCCTGCCTTATGTTTCAGTAACCAGGCTCCCCATGGGATCCCCAATGGTCTAGGTACTCTACTTCATATCTCTGTCACCTGCTTTCCTTCCTTTCCTTCATGAGTAGCTGGATCAAAACTGACTCCAACCAGATTGGCCTCTGTCACCTGCCCTCATCCAGTTTGGAACAACATTTTGAAAAACTAAGCTTGGCTTATTCATTATAGGAGCGTGAGTCTTGCCTATTCACCCTGCCATCTCCCAACTTCTACAACTACTTTTGTGGCCCATTTTTCACATTGGATTCTACTTCTCAGTCACATTCTCCTGCCCAGTTTAACAAACTGTCCTCTAATTTTGAATGGAATCACAGACACATTTTTAAAACCATATCACAATGCCTCCTCTATCTGCTCCTTCCTTCCTAAAGCAAATGGCCTGCAATGTTAGCCTTGGCCTTCCATCATCACCAAGGTTTTCCCACAGGCTTGTCTTCTTACTTCTGATAAGATCTTCAAAACATATCCAACCTCTCTGAAGCCTATAGGTTCCCTAAGTCCCGGATTTGAATGACTGCCAGTATGTGTCTTGAAATCATTCTGATTTATTAGTCAAGACCCAGGCTACATAAATTTTTTCTCAGCAGTGGCTTCAATTGCTTATGAACCAGATCCTCTCCTTAAAACTTTTCCTGGAAGATCCTTCTATTGTCTCCCTTCCTTTACAGTACCAACATAAATTTTCCTTTTCTTTAGTCTTCCTTCTATTGTGAACTCCCCTAGCTGAGACCTTGCTGCTGAGAAGACTGGGGAATAGCTCTGGGCACAGGGAAGGTAAGAAGCAGGATAAGAAACAAAACCTTAGTGAAGGATACCTCAGACAAGATCAGCTACATAATTTCCAGGGCCCAGTTTAAAATGAAAATGTGGAATCTCTCTCTCTTTTTTTTTAAGTATGGAATATTTAACCCTAATGCAAGGTCCTTCTCAGAATGGGGGAAGGAACCTATTTGACTGTCACAGACAATGAAACTGGTCCTGCCTTGGGTGGCAGGTGGAGAATTTAGGGTAGATAATAGTAGATTTCCCGGTGTTCTGTGTTCTGCACCCAACATTTCTGTTCAGTGTATGCTCCAGGATTATGTGTATGTTCATCCATCCAATATGTACATTCACTAACTATCTGCTACTGACCACACATATGCCCTTAAGTTACAAAAAGATGGATTCCTTTAAAGACTTTTTCTTTTTTCTTTTTTTTAAATTTATTTATATATAAATCTCACATCTTTGTAATCCCAGGGATTCACTCCCCCATCCCCCATCCCCCCACCATACCCCCCTTCCCTTCTGCCCAAAGTTGTGTGCTTCAGTTTGGTGGTTAGCTTGTTTTGATTTTTCCTCGTGGCTTTTGTTTATTTTTTCCCTATATCCCATAAATTAGTAAAACCATTTGGTTTCTGTTAAAGACTTTTTCAATGGTGTTTTTCAGGACATAGTTTAATTATCAACTGAATTTTAAGAGCCTGCTGGTTGTCATTCACTATTTAGGAAAAAAAGCTTTCTCAATTAAATTTGAGAAAAACAGCTTTATATTTCTCAGAATGCCTCTACAGTTGGATAGTTACAATAAATATTAATGCATTGAAGGATCCAGAAAATCACCTGGCATAAAAACTCATGTATCTCCCTTTCAGCATACCTCTACAATTCATTGACAACCCACAACTTTCCTCAAAGTGTAGTTAAATGGAAGGGAAAGAAGTCATAAAGAAATAAATATGAGCTTTTGTTTAAAGAAATTTTGGTGAAGAAAAGATAGAAGATGGAATGGGAATTTCAGTCTGGTTGGAAACAGTTAAGAAGAGAACAAAAAAGTGGGCACGGTGGCTTGTGCCTGTAAACTTCAGCCTATGAAGTGGCTGAGGCTAGGGATCATGGTTCGAGTCCTGCCTGGGGCCCTTAGTGAGACCTAGTTCCAAAAAAATAGCTGGGCGTGGTGGCGCGTGCCTGTAATCCCAGCTACCTGGGAAGCTTGAGGCTGGGAATTGCTTGAGTCTGTGGCCCCCTGGGCAATGAGAGCCTATGGTTCCACAGGCAAAAATAGTGAGACCTAGTCTCAAAAAAAAAAAAAAAAATAGAAGAGAACGAAAAGCATGGGGTTGCTAATTGGAAGCATCTGGCTCCTGTGACAAAAGATGCCGAAGGCATAGCCAGCACATCACTGGGCTGCTATAAAGGATGGGCCTTTCTCCATCTTTTCCTACCCTTTAAACAATGGCCTCTACTCACTAGCGATCCAGTTTCACATTGTTCATCTTTTGTAGGATCTACCCCTTACCTCTTAGAGTGGCCTCCTCTGAGAAGCCCAGGGCACGGTTCACAACAAAGAAAACAATAAAGCATTGACTTAAATACTTATGAAGGGGCTTGATTCATAAGTCAAGAGTTTGAGCATGGGGAAGGATCAAAATCCTGATTTTAAAAAGTGCGGTGCTTAATAATTGATAAGAAATATGACAAAGGCAGACAATCTGTACTTAGACCACAGATCTGCATTTTACTGGTAAAATCAAGTGATCTGGTTTAGAGATGAGTGTGTTGTGCTGAATGGATTATTTCCAGTGTAATAAAGACAAAGCCTTTTGGTGGATTCCTCATTCCCTGGCATGCCATTATTTTTGTTGGCTTTAGGGCAACTTCTATAAATAGTTGCTACAGTTCTCACTGTGGATTCATGAGGTCTGTGATTCTCCTTGTAATAGTATGCTTTTGAGCATATTTTGAACTAAAATAGGACTTATTTTTTCCAAGTAGGAGTTCAAATTCAGCGTGAGGCACCCACAGGTATATTATTCTTTCATTTCTACAGCATTTGTTTTTAATTTTAAAATGGGTCGCAAGCAATTAGAATTGCATACTGGCCTGTGGGATGAATAACCCTGCTGCCCCTAGAGAATGAGGGGCAAGATATCTAGGAATTTGAAGGCAGTCCTGATTCTGTTCCTAATTTCCTTGATGAGTGCTTGTCCACTCCAGGTCTTTCTGTCCGTATAAAAAGAGAATGTGTCAGTGGTTCTTAGCCTCCTCTAGTACAAGAATCCTTTTGTGAATAGTGAAATGTTACGGGCATCAGCTTGAAAATCATACTTGGAAACCCATAATGCTTATAAATTAATTTTCATTCTATGACTCACAATAGCACCTACAGACATTTGAAAATTAGTGTTTCTTTGGTATATTGGTATTGCTGGAAGCACCAGTGGCTTTGAAGTTCCCTCCAATAAGATGTCTCTTCCATCGCAGGATTCAGAGATGAGGAAGTGATGGAATGACTTTCTAAAAATCCCTTCAGCTGTTACATGGAATCTTTGAATCTTTGTTTCTGCAGAGAACAATTGAATGGCAACCAAAGTGATAATTATAACATTTGCTGAATATCTACTAGGAAAGAGATATTTAAAGTCTAGTTGTAAGAATATTGTAAAAATCCCTCATTCTGTAGGAAGTAAAAGTAGTGAATGAGGTATCCAAGGTCACAACAGATTTTGACTGTTTTTTAAATTTTTTTATTCCCAGAACCAATTTTGCTCTGATTAGATTGGCTAAACTCTGGATTTGTTCGGTTTCAAAAGAGTATTGTTTTCTGAATTAGGAGACGTAAGTGGGTTAAGTATGAGATTAAGAGAGAGAAATTTCATTTTCTAATCCTGCCTTTTGACAATGACCCTGAACTAACAATTGTTATATAAATGAAGGAAAATTGTTTCTCTCTTATCTTATCGTTTCAGTGTAGAGTATTGATTTTTAGTATTTGAATATGATGAACTTTCTGCTGGCAGCATGTCTATGAGAAGGGTTTTTGCTCAATCATGTTTTCTTGTGACAGGAAGGACTATAGATATAAAGGTAAATAATTTTCAGGAATGATGATGACTAAAAAAACCTACATGGTTAGTAGCAAACAGCACATTATCATGTTTTATTCCTTCTACATCTTGCTTAAATATTACCAAATTGTGTTTATACCACTTACTTAGAATGACAATTGCTATGAAAGTGAAATCAACCAGATTTCACTATCTTTAACTCCTGCAATAAAAGACTCAGGTTTATGTATGCCAGATCTCAGTGTGAGATGATGATAGAAGGCCATTTACACATTGAAGACCACTCCACATACACACACTGCAGAGAGATACGCTTGTCCTTTTAAAAATAATAATGACATCCCGTACTAATAAAACAGCCTAAGACACTCTGAAAATTTCTCATATGTATGTAGATGTTACAGGAGAATGACTAAAGTTCAGTATATGCTCATCATAAAGCATATAGTTGGGGGGGGTAAAGAAATGGGTTCCATTACAGTTTGACCTCAGCAATATTTTCTTCTTTATATTTCTTTTAATTCCATTTGGCACCTCTGGGCATAGGAAAAACTTAAAGACAGAATTTGGGAAATGAAGCACACATTTAAAAAAGGAAAATAACTGTGATACCAAGATCTTTTTCTTTTTTTTCCTTTTTTTTCCCCTCTTCCCTGGAAACAGGAAACAATCTAATCCTCCTTTTTGAGAGTCAGTGGCAAGAGCTGCAGTTGTCTTTACAGACCCTTACCTCGGAGACCTTAAATTGGAATGACATTCAAAATCCTTCTTTGTGGCTTCCCAGACAGGATAGTAAAATGCTTCCAATGTGCGTCATATCATTGTTTAAATGTTTTGATTAATCACTTTAGTTTGATGATTTTTCCTTTTTTTTCTTTTTACTATAATAATCTAGGAGGAACAATATATGTGCCACCAGTTTCCTAGTCTAATACATACCCCAATAATATTCTTTGTTTCCAAAGCTTGGTTAAAATAACCCCAAAGCTAAAATTTCTACATATTACTACAATTTTTATCAACCCTAGTCTTATATTTATTCATCTCTCTGCCTTTCCAGTTAATCATAGAATTGTTTAATTAACAGATTTCTAAGGCTTTATTTGAAGATCAAGAATTGAAAGTTTTGACTTACTTAAGGACTCTTCAAAATAAAGCCCTAGAAATTGGTGTGGCTTTGTCATCACATTTTCTGAGCCTGTACAAGAGGTCTTCTTGTAAAACTGAATCTCCCAAGTGGTTGCCAGGACAACCTTTTCCTTCTCAGCTTGGAGTTAATTGAGTGTTACCCTGGGTGTTCAAAAGAAAATAGACTAATTTTTAGGGGGGGGGGGAATCAACTCACAACAGCTGGAGCACTGACTTCGTCACTGAATTATCATTCCATCTGTGTTGCCCTTTGTGTCCTACAAATACTTCGGAACACACCTATTTCAATATATTTGGTCAGAATCAGTCCAAACCACATTATTGTTTAAATTCTTCCTCCCTCCTACATATGACAGCTGAGACATGGAGAAAACTTTTGTGGGAGGCACCCCAAGTGACCGCCACAAACTTCAGCCTCACTCAACTCCTGGCCCACACTTTTGCAGTGTTACCCATGAGGCCCATTAACATCCACACCTTTTGTTCTAAATTTACTGTACCAAAATTTACCAAAAGAATTTCAGATTTGGAAATAATAAAAAGCCAAGGAGCATGAGTTCCATTGTCAGCCCAGAAGTGAGTCACCACTGCAGAATTTCTTCTGTCTACTGATTAGACCGGATACACGCTGGGTGGTGCCACAGGAAAGGCTGTCGCTCTCTGTATGTGTGAGTTAATAGTCACAAAAGGTCACAATTTTAACATGTTAAAAACCAAATCTCTTTTATGCGCATGTGGGAGAGAGGAGGGGGGTTAACACTCCCTCTCAGTTGCAAAGGAAAAAAACTAGTTTTTTTTTTCCCTCCTAACCTGAGTTTACCCCCAGCTGCCACAGCTACGTGCTTCCCTGCAGGGAGATCAAGATCACACTGATCTTTGAGTTTGGTGGGGTTAATGTAGCTATCTGACATTTCTGAAAGGATATCTGAATCCTCTGTGGTCCTACCAAATCAACTGTTCTTATTTTGTGACCACAGAGAAATCAAAGCCATGTAGTCAACATATTACTTTTTTAATAAAAGGAATGAGTTTCTTCCACAACATGGGATAGGATGTAATTAAAGTGGACAAAAATATGTCATCCAAACCAATTCACCTCTGAGAGTAAATATGGCATATTAATACTTCCATCTGGGAATTCATAATTTTTCTGAAATAAAACTCAAGAAAAATGTCTTATGAAATATGTAGTATAAAAAAATAATAATAATTCCGGAACTTGGACAAGAGGAGTGAAGCAGGACTGTCCCAAGCAAACCACTAACTAGATATTATCCAGCCTGGACATAGTGTTAACTAAGCACTTTCCAAAGAAAATGCAGCTTTTAGTAAAAGCTCACTGAATGACAGCTAAGCATCTGATGTGTTGTCATATTTAAACTTTGCAAGCCTTGAAACCTTACTAGGTCAATATTATTTGCCAAGCCAGTGATTTTCGGTTTCTTTGTGAACAGTGGGAAACAGAACAATGGAAGACAAGAATCTCTTACAGAACACTAATATGGAAAACCAGTAAGAAGCCCTAGTCAAAGCTGGGATTAGGAGCAGGTCCTCAAGGCCCAAATTTGTCCTCCACCAACCACAGTCCTTTAGACAGCTCTGGGATCTGAATTCTATGAAAACCTTCAATTCACATTGATAGGCTCACTCATTTAACCCTCACAATCTGATGAATTCTGTCAGGATACCCAAACTGGGAAAGAGTAAATGGTTTGTCCAAAGTCCTTCAAAAGTGAGAATTCAAACTTCAATCTGTCAGATTCACATCTATCTACAACTTCACCCACCTCTGCCATAGTGGATTTCAAGACTGGTAGAAGTTTGAATATGAATTTGGATCTTATCATCTAGGCTTGTCCAACCAGGGCAATATTTTATGCAGGGTGAGTTTCTTAGTTCTCCAAGGCTTTCAGATGTCTCATTCCAGAACTGTCCAGCCAGTCCTGTTTGGATAGTATCAAAAACTACAACATAAAAATAGTGAAAAATAGGTTATCTGTATGTGTTGTGTTTGCTTTTCTTTTTTATTTTAATTTTTCAAGGTTATATTTTTGCTCATCCATATATGCACATGGTCCACTCACCTTACACCAAACCACCTCTGTCCATACCCCATCTGCTGCCTTCCTCCACCCTTTCCCTTCCCTCTCACTTCTGGTAACCATTATTTTCTTTCACTGAGTTTGAGATTTAATCCTACTTTTCATGTTAAAATTTTTATTTTTTTTAAATATTATTAATTTTGTTCTTTAGATCACAACTTCAGTAAGTGGTTTTTGGGGTACCTCCACACCCTCCTCACTCTGGTGCCCCTTCCATCCTCTCAAACCCCACTCTTTGTTGTTTACTAGTTGTGCTAAGTCCTTTAGTCTCTTTCCTGTGGCAGTGTCCTTTCACTGGGTGAGGGACTGTGTTGTTGGAACCAGGCGAACCTTGCTGATAGATTTTCAGTTTTAAGTTTGCCTTGGGCAGCCAGTCTGTATTCATTTGTGATCTGTCCATGTTTTCTTGCTGCAGGCCGTCTTCTCCAATCCCATCTCCGCTGCTTTGCTGCTTTACCTTATGGCTCTGGTGTCAGATTTAGGGGGTCTCGCCCCCAGGCAGTGTTGGTGAAGAAGTTTCTCTGTGAATACAGACATCTGTGAATGGCCTTTGTAGAGCATCTCCTCTGCCTCAGTTTCCAGTTTTGATGTGGGGCCGATTACCCCATCTTTGGTCTTTGTCTCCTCTCCCATAGTGTGGGGAGGGTGTGTTGCTCTCCTAGAAGGCGTCTCCGAAATGAAATCCTGGCTTTTCCCAGCTGGTGGGCAAATAGGTGCGCATCGTGACATCATGTCTCTACGGTTGTTTCTCTTGTCTCGCATGCACTGATTCTCTTGGTTGTCCATCTTCTGTGTCCAGCTCAGGCTTGTGGGCTGGATTTTTGCATGGGGTTTGTATTGCACTTGTTCTTGATCCTCTGAAGTTTAGCTCGAGTGAGAGTGAAATGGAAGGGGCTCCTCCCCCC
>PVHY01016763.1:0-33000 GCA_004024945.1 Uropsilus gracilis
GCTATAATTACTAGAATAATAACTTTTTCATCCTATAAGTTGCAGCAAATCCCCTAACCCTGGGTGATCTTAAGGAATTCTCTCTCTCTCTCTCTCTCTCTCCCTCTCTCTCCCTCTCTCTCTCCCTCTTCTCTTTCCTCCTCCCTCTCCCTTTCCCCTTCCCTCTTTTCCTTCCTCACCCTTTTCCTCTTTTCAGCTCCCT
Organism: Uropsilus gracilis; assembly: GCA_004024945.1. NCBI lineage: Eukaryota > Metazoa > Chordata > Mammalia > Eulipotyphla > Talpidae > Uropsilus > Uropsilus gracilis. The sequence goes on from PVHY01016763.1 coordinate 203, forward strand.
CATCAACCCATCTTCTGTGTCTCTAGTTCCTAGGTATTACCTACTATATCTAGACCCTTGTATGAAATGCCCTTGATCAGCACTTCAGCCTCTAAAATTCACTAGATATTTTATTCAATGAATATTTTATCTTTTAGACTTTCTGAAACCATTATTTTGGAAGACTACCAAAGTAAACAAGAGGTTTTACTGTTGTTGCTAAAGATTATTTGCTCTGGTTGTTAAAAATTCACTTAAAAAAACTACATGAAAATTTGAAGAATAATTATGGAGGAAAAATTACACTATTGTCATTTAAATGTATCAAAAAGAAAGCAATAGCAAAATTTTACATTACAGAGAAGTTCTAGAATTTAGACTAACCTGAAAATGACTTGGAAAACAAAAATATTAAAGTTTATTAACTTTTAGTTGTATCTTTAGCTATCATTCCTCTTAGCATATTTTGTCCTCTATTTCTCAACTATAAACAAAATTCCAGACATTCTACCTCCTTAGTTTGTACAAGTTAAATGGATCCTTTGTGATAATACCTTGATAGCTGAAGTTACAGTATTCTTAGTCACTTGTCTTTTTAAAAAAAATTTAGTTACTTGTCTTGATAAGTCACCTGTTTTTTAGAGAGCCCTATTATTAATTTCTATAACTTGTTCTTTGCTTATATTTACATAAAGCTTTGTCATGGTAAGAGACAAATGGAAGCAGATAAATATGGGTGTTCTTGGTAATTTATTTTTTGAAGTGTTAAGAACTGTGTTAGAAAGTAGTTTCAAATAGATTATATACTTTAGTTTTAAATATTTTATTTAACCTACAACAACTATAAAACCAAATACTTCTGATTGATGTAATTTTGAAGAATAATAGTTAACCATCTTAGAGTCATTATGTATTTAGTGAATGACATCATTTCAAATGACCCTAAAATGACACTAATGCTTTTCTTGCCCTAGTACCATCTGAAGACAGCTGCTGTGAATAAGTATGTCTCCTCTCAGATGCGATTGTGAATGCATAGCTTAATATGAGAATATTTAAATTGTTCTATAGATTTAGAATTTATTTTCTATGACCTACCTCTAATGTCATAAAATTTTGGCACTGTACAACAAAAGTAAGAATTAAAAAATATTTTCTGTTGACTAAACTTGAGTAAAATTTTAAATAATTTATAGTTATGTAGTCTTGTTTTTTAACAATATTTAATACTACTTGAGTTAATAAATTTAAGCTTAGTACAAATAATTTATGAATGAAAATGATTACTTTTTTTTTTCCATTCTTCTACATGAATTTAAACAATTGAAAAATAGTAAAAGTCACCTTATACACATGACTATTCAGAAAGCTGTAAATTACTTGTTTCCTGATTAGGAAAGCCGAATATGTTGAGAGACATCCTTGCAGCATTATCTTTTTCTTCTTGACATAATAAAGCCTCTATTGTGATTCTTTGTAACTACAGATAGTAACTTTGGTTACTAGTTGTTATTTTTTAATCTCTGTGTAACCAGACTGCTAAAAGCAGATACAAAATATTAAGACTAGTTTCCCCCCCCCCTACCATTTTCTTTCTTTGTGTTACTCAACCATTTGTTCATATACTCATTGACACCATTTCAGGTTTTTTGCTTGGTTCAGGTTTTTTGCCAGGCATTATAAAATTGAACAGAGCATGAACCTTGCCTTTGTGAATTTTATAATTTTAGTTTCATACTCTATTCTAATGTGAAAATCAAAGTTAAATTCTGTCTCTTTAAAAATTAGTTTTAGATTTATTTATAATGAATATCTTTCTGAGAAGATTTGAAACTATTAGCATATGAAATGCTGTATTCTTCTGGAAGAGAATTGAGAGTAAGAGAGGTATTCCAAAGGAATCCTGCTTTAGCTTCTCTCATCAGGACTTAGGTGGAACAGAAATGTATATTAAAAGAATTCCAAAGATTTATGGTGGGAAGCAGACTTTCATATTTACAAATCAATGATCATTCATTTATTTTTATACTGCTTTGGCTTTTTCCTCCCTGAAATATTTCAATGATGTAATAAAGCAGTGATATGATGACACATGCATTAGTTTCCATTATTTAACTGCATTGTGAGGAATAAGGCACAAAAAATGATGATACCCATTTCAGTTTTATAGACTGTACTCAGTTTTTTTTTTTTATTTATATTTTCTATAACAACCTCTGAGGAAAGTTTTTGTTTACAAATGATAACTTTCATATTGAAGTTTCACTTAAGACTAAAAAGAGGGAGAAAGGCTTCAGGAACTTGAGTGCTTATCTGGTATCCATGTTTCTTGATATAGTATTTTACTGTTAAAATAGTTGAAAAGTATATTTGATTTTGACAGCTTTGTTGAGATACGTCATTACTATAGTTTATCTTAAAGGATAAAAACAATTCAGTGATTTTCAGTGAATTTATAAGTTTTGAGATCATCACCATTGTCATCACCTTAAATGAAATTTGAATTTTGAACTCTGTGCTGGGAAACTACTCAAAATTATATTTTTCTTCAAAAACTAGCATCTCTATCTGAGTTTTTGTTTAGGCTGATGAAAACCTCTGGATAATGGTGATGTTTATACAACATTGTGAGCTTTTTGTATAGTCATTAATGGTAAATGTTGTATTATGTATATTTTATCACAGTGAAATTAACATTCATTTATATGAAATTAGAATTGGTATTTAACTTTAAAAGTTTTTGGAAATTTTGACTTTTGGGTCATGCATGCCCTAATATTTTTCCTCAAACATGTTAAGTCTACAGACTTAAAAATAGACACATGAATACTGTATTTATTTTTATAGAAATTTCAGTAGAATTAAGAGAAAAAATTAATTCTTTGCTTTAATTTTGTTGTCTTTGAAAAAAGCAAGATGTCAGACAATCTGGCAGTTGTTTAAAGGGGAAATAAGTAATACACAATAATAAAAGAGTATTTGTCATAAAAAGTCTGTGGAAGGAGATGTAAACAGTCATGTTGGTTGTTCTGATTAAGAGTTGGGGTTCATTGGTGGGGGTGAATATTTTCCATTATGATATTACCTAAGGAAACATTTTAAATAAAAAAATTAATTGTCCTAATTCAGTTTCAGAATCGGTATGACTGTGCTTTGTTAAAGGAGATGGTGTTGAAATTGAAATTTGTTTGAAAAGGACTTATGTTACTTAAGAAGTAATTTTGTTTTCTTTCTAGGAATTGATTATGGATTAAGTTTACCTCTTGGAGAGGACTATGAACGGAAGAAACATAAACTGAAAGAAGAATTGAGGCAAGATTATAGACGCTATCTTACTCAGGTATTGATTTCTATTTGTTAGATCTGCTTCAGAATTCATCACCTAAATTTGTTTTTCTAGTAATATGTTCTGAAGGTTAGATTTTTATTAGTCACAAAATGTACTTATTTAGTCACTAAAGTCTTTGCTTTATTATTTAATCTTTTTTACTTAGCCAAACCTTTAAGAATATTTTGTTAAATTCTATAATAGCTAAATTGAAGATTTATTGTACATTTAAAAATGCAATTTATTACAGCTATGTGTATAAAATTACTTTAAACTTAAAAATGCTATTTTTAGTCATCCCACATATTCTTGATAATGTTTAATATTTGTTCCAAATGTTTCAATGGTCTCTTATTTATTCTGATTTATGCATGGAGAGAAAGGACTTGAATACATTTCTCAATGGTTTGTTTCCCTTGACTTTAGGGTATTACACAAGCAAAAAGAAAGGTAGGCTTGCCTGCGAAATGTTTTCTTTTAACTTTATATTTTTAAGATCAATATCTTATAATCATTTGCTTTTATAATATTGCCGTCCTCAAACCAATAAGAAAAATAGCTTTCTTTGTGATTTTGAGACTTTTGAATTGTATGTTTTTTATTTTTGCTGTTAGCAAGATGACAGTATATGTATTCTAATTTTCCATTAACACAGTCATTCGTTTTGATTCTTGCTTTATATTTGTTTTTGTTGCTTTTTTCTGCATCTTTCATATTCTCCAGCTGTTCTAAGTCCTTTTGCTTAAGCATGCTTGTTTTTGTTCTTCAAAATATGTTAATTACAATTCAATTAATAACAATATTCTAAAGTGCTTTTGAGCTCTGTGTTATCAGAATATTCACTGTTTACTCCAAAACCTGTGGATTGCATTTGTAAATTTATATTGGAAAACAAAGAACAGTTTTATAGTTTTTAAAGAGTCTCACAAATTTATTCATCATTCAACCGATGCTTTGTACATACTTGTTATGAAGGTGAATCAGGTATGAATCCTGCCTTTAAGGGGCTTAGGCTCTAGTTGTAGAGTTCCCATTCATATAATTTAGAAAGTCATAACTCTAATAAGAATATAATGATCAGGAAAGTATTTAAGCAGATGTTATTTTGTAAGGCATTATGGGGTAGGTAGAATTTGGATATTCTAAATCAGATGAGGGAAAGGAAGGTTTTCAGATGGAGACTACAGAGTGAAGAAGAATTTGGAGAGGAGGTGAAATTAAACTTTCTTGTGAACTGATTAGGTTTTCAATTTGACTTGGTTAAAGGAGATTCTGTCTTTTTGAGAATGGTGAGAAATATTGATATAGATAAATAGGATAAGATTAGATTAAAAGGGCAGTAGATTTTTTAAAAATACTTTTTATTGAATTAATATTGATTTACACTGTTGTTTCCATAATTCCTTTTAGGCATTGTTACCTAGTGCACCACCAACCAAAGAAACCTTAGTCTACTACCATAGACTCATGTGCATCCTCCCTTCTTTGATTTTTAATTTGATATTTGTAGTAGGCAGTAGTGAAACATAACTCCTTAATCAGTCTGTGGGATCTTTGTTTTGGACTCTTCTACATCTTGGAGACGCTTATCTTACTGCCTTAAATGACTGCTGTAGATTTTTAACAGATCTGCTGACTCTCAGTCCATTTTCTGTTAGCTGATCACCAAGGAAATGACACCAGGACTTGACAAAAAATAGATCTATTTGGACTGAGCCCTGACTCATCAGATAACTTCCCAAGGTCGAGCACCCCTACAAAGAAGCTAGGTGTTTATATATTCTTTATGTGTTTGGATGGACCATCATTGGTGGATAATATAATCTGACATGTTGAAGATAGCTGCATACTTGGAAATTAAGGCAGGGGTTATCTATCTAGAACTCCCACTCCCACCCCCACCCCCAGGCACATTTCTGTGGTTCATTTCTATGCTACTTTCCAGAATGATTTTGTTATTTAATGATTTAAATACTCATCTCCTCTCTGCTTGAATATAAAATTTTCACCTTTTTCATTTGTGATTCTATTAATTTTTTGTTCTTTGTAAGTATAGGTAACAATGGCTTATTAATTTTGTTTATTTTTCCAAATAACCAACTCTTGGTTTCACTCTTTTGTTTTCTGTATTTCTGTTTTAATTTTTATTGTTTCTTGCCTTTTACTAGTTTTAGGGGGCTCTTTTTGTTCTTTTTCTAGTTTCAACTGCAGAGTAAGATTGGTAAATTCACATCTTAATTTATGTGGATCTGTATTACTATACATTTTTCATGTAGTACTACTTTTAAAACACTCCATAGGATCTGGTAACTTGTCTCTACATTTTCATTAGTCTCTAGATTTTTTTTTTTCATTGACTCAGAAGTTGTTCAGAAGCATTTTGTTAAGTCTCCAACATATTTTGGTTTGTTTCAGGATTCCTTTTATGGTTAATTTGTTACTTTTACAACTATTTGTAATTTGCAAAACTTTATAGCATTGAGGTCTTTGGAGATGTTTGATATAATTTCAGTTCTCACATATTCTTTGAGACTTGTTTTAGGTCTTAGCCTATGATCTGGATCTGCTCTTGAGAATGTTTCATAAGCACTGCAAAATAAATAATTTTCATTGATTTTAGGATGGAAGCCTCTGTAAATGTCTATTAAATCCATCTGATCTAATGTTTAATTTAAGGTCTTTATTTCTTTGTTAAGTTCTGTCTGGATGATCTATCCATTTTGTGTTAGTGCCATCTTGAATAGCTGTTTAAAGAGACAGTTTTGTTGATGTCTGAGAAGGTTAGAGTGGAAAGAAAAAGAACTGAAAAAGAAAATCACTAGGTTATTCCTTGACCCCTACAATATGTGTGCTTTTAAAGTTCTTATTCTTAATTTCTTGTGACAGACAATTGGAACACACGGACATTTAAATTGACAAAAGAGCTAGACTCTTAAGAAGAGCCTTTAAAAAACACAATCACTAGCTCCTTTCCTCTTTTTTTTTTTAGAATAAAAGATACTTGACTATGTAACAATGGAAAGACAATTCTCAGAAGAACAGTTGTTAGATTTAATCAGTCAATTTATATTTCAAAACTATTTCCTGACCCTCATACTATTTCATTCATCTATTTCACATTTTTACTTAGAAATTTGATGGCTATCTTAGGTTATATATATCCAAAAGAGAATTCCAGATTTCTAATTTTTCTGCTCTCATCTCTTAGAAATCTATACAACCTATTCTTTTATTTACTTATTTTTTGTATCAATTACTGTATTCTATCATACCATATAATTTCCCTCCCCTCCCCTCCTTGAACCTCCCCCCTCTTTTTTTTGGCATTTTGAAAGGACAGGTTTATTAGGAAGTGGAGAAAGAAAAGCAAGGCACCACACAGACATAGGTGGACAGGAGAGCTGCCATAATTCTTGATTCTAGTTGGTTTTCCTTGCTTGAATGTATCCTTTAGATATGCATTCTTCATTATTGAGTCCCAAATGTATCAAACAGATTGAGACTTAATAGGCACTCACTATTTATTGAATGAATGAGTGAGTGACTGAAATTAAGATTTTTGAAAATCTCATTATGTTGTCCTTTTGTTTTTATTTAATTCTTTCATTTTATTGAAAGTTGAAACATCATACTGGATCTGTTCCAGGAGTGTGGCATTAAGGAATTAAGATATTTGTCTTCCCAGGGTTGAAACACTGTCTTTATTTTTGATGTATGAAAATGACTGTATTTTTTATTGGGCTTTGGCATATAGGAGTTAAATTGACCAGGAATATATTCATGTGTCATATTGTTTTAAGTAAATTTAGAGTTTTATATAACAAACTTTCAAATTATCTCCTGAAGAATTACTTAAAATTTGTAAATTCAGATTTAGTGAAATTATATTAACAAGTAAATTTTAATAGTGATTCTGTTCCCATAATATTTTGTATATTACTCTTCTGTACCAGTTATTAACATATTCTTATTTGTTTACATGTTTGTTTAATCAACTGAACTGTAAATCTCTTGAAAATAGGGAACATAGGGTTTACTAACTCTACCATCTGAGAAAGTGACTAATAGTTGTTACATGGTCAGTAATTGCTTATTTAATGGAGAAATAAAAGGCATGGAGCAAGGCAGGTTATTAAGGATTGATTTATGACTTAAAACGTTGTGATGGAAGATTGTTTACAAAGTTCTTTGTTTTACAAAGAAATGGAGGCAGAGAAGTACATAACTTATTTCAGATTATATTATTACTAAATAGCAGTTCCAGAAAGTGTGTGTGTGTGTGTGGGGGGGGCATGTATATTTTTTACTATTCCCTTATTTTACTCTGTAGTATTCAAAAATTTTTATTTTTATCCTTCTTGATCTTATACCATTTTTAGCAGATATTATTCTCATTTTACAGAAGTGGGGAATCTGGGTCAAGGAGAATTTTTGTTCAATGTTACACAGAAATGTTGCAGCTATTCCTAGTGTCCAAGTTTTTGAATCCTAATCTGATTCTGTACTCTACCACATTACCTAAATGAGTAATTAATAAGAATATACATAAAGGTACACATGTGTGTAAGGTACACATGAAAAAGCCGTGTTTATGATTTGCATCTTCTGGAATTTGAGTAGATATCCACGTATGTAATTACAGAAAAAAAGAAAAAAACACCTCATTATTGCAGCATACATAAGGAAAGATATTTGTGAGAAAGTTTAACTTTGTCTTAGCAAAAGAAAAATAGGGCACTGAGAATGAAGACTGTGCTTATTAGAAAGAACATAGAAATGGGAAAGTTTCCCTTTTATCTCATGATTCTCATCATGTTGTGTAATAGATGTAAACATTACAAAATTAAGGAAGATGTTGATTGTATTAAAGTTATCTTTGTTTTCTAACTGCTTTTGATGTGATCTCTATACTTTTGTAGTTTCTGTCATCATATTCATCTCTTTTTTCTCTGAGTAATAGTTTAGAATGTAGAAAGTAAAGACACATTTATGAAACATTTTGTAAAGGCAGTGAGATAATATATATCTTTTAAATATATTTATATACAGAAAAATTTTCTCTCCACAAGTGAAATAGATCCATCTACTTTGGGAGTTTCTCTTCCTATTGGTGAGAGGTTATCTGCCAAGGTAAGTGAATAGAAGTAGTTATTTTGGGTAGCAATTTTATAGTCATCAGAATTATCAAAGAATATATTCATACATTTCTGATTAAATGAAAACAGAAGATAACATAATTTCCCATATTTGAAGTTATTTTTAAAAATCTGGTCTATTCTGTTTAAAATTTTGTTTTGAGCCTTAAATTTGTAACTATGCATTAGTTTCTGAGGTATAAAGTTTTTGCTGAGTGACACAGTTATCAGTGAGATGAATGCATGTGAAAGTATACTGGGCTTTGATGTGGGGTAATGGTCTGGGGCTATTTGATTGTGTTTCTATCATTCCCCAAATATATGTAATAATTTTTAGAGGTGGTAGGGATAAAGGATTGTACACCTTTTGTAAAAACTCAGTTCCCAAGCTAGACCAGAGATCATTACATAGTATATAAGACAAAATGATTAGTTCATTTTAAAAGGTCATTTAGTTTATTACTTTTTAGATTGTGCTGTTTCAATGACATGGAGATATTAGGGGTAAAGGACATTTCTTAATCTTAATATATTTGTGTTTGAGCAAAACATATCCATTGTACTATTTTCTTTTGTCTATATCTAATAGTTTCTGTGGTAATTTAATATTTTATGTTTAATATATAGCAAATATTCTTGCTACATATATGAGAAAGGAATAGGTTAGCAGCAAGTCATTTGGGCATGGGAGAGGGAATTAGGGGCAGGAAGTATACTTGAAAAGGAAAAAAGGAAAGTGGTAACCTGATCACATCTTTGGAAATATGCATATGACAGTCCTCTGACAAACACTTTCATATATTTACTAGAAGTAGATATTATGAATGCTGTTGGCAGAATTGACCCAGATTTCTTGGATTGCATTTGGTAAATACATGTAATAGCCCTGGCATTTATGGGGTGTGATTCCTTTATAAATCTAAGCTATGCATTGACTGGAGCATAAAATGAAGTTTTTGGTTTTTTTTTTTTTTTTTTTTGACAACCTAATCCACTTCGATTAGAGACCTCATTTGTTAATCTTGGATTAAGTAAGTAGAATTATCTGTTCAAATGTTGTAAGACAGAATATGGGAACAGCATCTTCCTGCTTTCCCTGTGCTATGCAACTACTTCTAGCCTTGAATTATCAATAAAATTAGACTTCGGGTAAGGCTTTTGATTTGACTTTAAGATACTTTTTTCATGAAGCAACAGGCATGAAGCTTAAGTTAAAATTCATGTTTGATTTTTCTTTTAAGGAAAGGTTGAAACTTGAACGCAACAAAGAGTACAATCAGTTTCTCAGGGGTAAGGAAGAATCCAATGAAAAACTCAGACAGATAGAAAAGAGTACTGAGGTAGGTTTCACTATTAAAGTAAATTGTTAAAACGACAGGCTAAATATTTTATATTTATTTGAAAGCATTTTATAGTAGACATTTCACTTGGTTTTTATGTTTGAATGTTTTAGAAATTAAGATATATACAGGACATTTAAATACTTAATTTTTTAAAGCATGGTATCACATATTGAAGAACTTACTTCTGATCATCTAATTTCAGAGACTGATTTTAGGTGATTTTGATTACTTAATATTTTAAGATTGACCAAATGTAGTTATATATATAGCTATATATATATTATATATTTATATGAAATATTTTAAAGCAATATTTAACTGCCAACACGTATTTCCTAGTATGGGAATTTGGATTTAGTTTATTCTTTTATAGTCACTTTTACATGTTTCTGTTTACATGTAATTTGATATTTTTAAGTTTTAATTTAAGTTTCATTAAAGGATAAATTTCTTTGAAATTTTTTCTGAAATAAGATTCTCCTTATGGGTAATTAGTCCTCAGAGTTGAGATGATAAAAACCAAGCACCATTCATTGGTTTAATGACCTTTCAAAAACTAGTATTTAATTAAGATATTTTTTCCTTTCTTTTTCTTAATTGAACAGACCAAGTACCAAAGAAATAAGAAGTCTGTCAGTCAAGTTAAACCTGATTTATCTTTACAAGAACAAATATCTTTTGAAAATTTAGAGGGTCCTAGAAAATCTGTCTTAACTTCTTCAGAGGCATATGAAGAGCTTCTAAACCAAAGACGACTGGAGGAGGAAAGATACCGACAGCTAGATGATGAAATTGACTTAAGGAACAGAAGAATTATTAAAAAAACTAATGAAGAAGTGGGCATTTCTAATAAAAAGCATCAAAGATATGCTGGCAAGGTTGATGTCCCAGATAGAAGATTACATAGGTTTAATGAGGATCGTGTTTTTGAGAGACAGTATTATAGACCTGATCAAGATCCTGAAGTAAGTGAAGAGATGGACGAGAGGTTTAGATATGAAAGTGATTTTGATAGAAGACTTTTGAGAGTGTATACTAATGACAGGTATTTATAACTTCATTTTTATCTTTATTGTTTAGTATTATTGTTCTTTTCATCATTGTATTAGAGATAAGCAGTTTTGTTTGATTTACGTGTTTGATTAAGTCTAAGATCCATTTTTTGTGCCCTTGAGGGAATGAAGAAAATGTCCACAATAGGAAGAAAGGGATCCTATCATAAAGTTGAGATAATGAAACATGCCTACCTTTATGTAAAATTAAATGGAAAATAAAAGTTTCCATAGAGAGGAACAGAAAAGAAATTGTCATTTTTCAACTTTGAAATAGAATAGAGGGATTGTAACAAAACAGTACTTCCCTGATGATTTGAATGGTAAACTGTTACTAGTTCAGGTTTGTAGTCTGATTTATATTACCTGTAGTGTTCAAAAAATCTTGAGGTAAGAAATCGTGGTTGTTCCAAATTCAGAGTGAACGAGGGGAAAAATAACACATAGTAATAAAAGGACTTAAAACCAGACTGATGGCAATTCTAGTTTCAGCTGTCAAAATATGTAAATGTAAGGATACCTTAAAATAGATGAAGCACTGTTTATTCCTCTCATATGCCTGTGCTCTGAGTACTTTTTAATCAATATATTTCTTTGTTTTTAAATGATTTAGTGAACATTTAAGTAATTTTCTTGAGATTTTTTGACCAGATATTCAGATGTCTTTCAGTTGCTTTGGATGATTACTTTTATGACACTCTTATTTTTTATTCTTGGTTTATTTTCTATTTAATTTACAATCAGCTAGTTAATTGATGTTACATTGGGTTACCACAATGTATATGATATAGGTATGTAGGATCACACCTCTTAAACACACCAGCAAAGCACCCATTATCTTCTTCTTAGACCATTGAATCTCTTACACACTTTGCTCTCTATCTTCCCCCATTCCCTCTAGCAGCCTCAATTCTGCAAACATATTTCTAGGGTATGTTTTTGGTTTAGTTTTGTATGATTTTTGATTTGTTTCTCTCATTCCATATATAAGTAAAGCCATCTGGTATTTGTCTTTCTCCTTCTTAGTATACTTCCTTGTAGTTCCATCCACATTGTCACAAATGATGAGTTCATCTTTTTTAATGATAAGAGTTCATAAGAGCTACATAGTATTCCAGTATGTATATGAACCATACCATCTTAATCCACTCATCTGTCTTTGGGCATTTAAGGTTGTTCTATTACTTGATTATTGTAAATAGTCTTGCAATGACAGTAGGAATGAATATTTACTTTCCAATTAGTGTTCTTGCATTCTTTGTATAAATGCCTAAGAATGGAATTGCTGGGTCATATGACATATATATTTTTAATATTTTGAGGAACCCCCATACTGTTTCCACAGTCTGTATTCTCACCAACAATGTAAGAGGGGTCCTTTTTCTCCACAGTTTTGCCAACACTTCTTGTTTCTGGTATTTTGATGTGTGTCTTCCTCACAGGTGTGAGGTGATATTTAATTGTTGCTTTGATTTGCATTTCCTGATGCGAAGTGATGATGAACATTTTTTTCATATACTTTTTAGCCGTCTGTATCTCTACTTCAGAGATGTACCTGTTTAACTCTCCTGCCTTTTTTTTTGTTTTTTACTTGGGCAATTTGATTTCAGTGAGTTGTGTGAGTTCTTCATAGATTTTGGATCAGTCCCTTTTCAGTTATATGGTATGAAATTATTTTTCCCATTTATAGGGTGACTTTTTGTTTTAGTGAAAATTTCTTTTACTGTGCAAAAACCTTTTAGTTTGTTATAAAGGTTAAAAACTACCAGAGTACACTATCCTACAGAAGTTTTCTTCAGCTATGAGAGAGGGGGAAAAAAAGACTTTTTCAAATAAACAGAAAATGAAGACGTTTATAGACATTAGACCTACCTTCCTGCCATGAGATGTTGAAAACTCTCATCTAAATTGAAGAACACCCCCCCCCCACAAAACCCCAACAAAACAAAACTGAACAAAGAAGCCATTTTGAGGACTCCAGGCCAGCAAAAGCATCTATTGGAAAGTATATGGATTTGTGCCTTTGCCTTTCTAAATTAGGATATGAAATATATGGTGATTCCTGTCCCTTAGATTATAAGGTGTATGTAGGTAATCATGGAAACAATGGTAATGAGACTGAATTGGAATGAGCTTTTGGCTATTACTGACCACTCCAAAGTGAGTGTATTGTTGGAAATCCTCCTTGCTTTACTTTTGTTGGATTTTAAGATCCCTGTGATGCAGCCAATGTTGTCCAAGAGCTAGATGGAAGAACACTGTGTGGCTGCTGTGTAAAAGTGGAACTGTCATACGGTGCAAAGAGTAGTAGAAATCAGGTACACCTCTTTCTTGGGGTTCATATTATGGGGATGATTATTGGACAAGTAATCTTCCACCTCATGGCAGATCTCCAAGAGATGAAGAAGCTTCTCCAGCATCCAGAGCCAGTCCCTTTCTGGAGATAGGAGAAGAGAGATACTGCTGTTTTGGAAGAGAAATCTCAAGCCATCCTCATCATTCTCTGGGTCTCATAATTCAAATGAAAGGAAACAGAAGACCAGTTTGCAAGAGAAGTGGTGCATAGGAAATAACTTACTTCATTTGATAGGAATATGTACAGAAAATTCAAGTTTTGTTTGATGCTTCATAAGCTTGGTACATTTTTAAGATGTTTTAGTTGCTAACATTTGTTTATCACTTGGGACAGTGACATGTAAAAAATATAATTCTCTGTGAATTGAAACAAATCATATGAGGCATGTATTATCAAGAATTGTTACTTTATATTTTTGTGCAAATTGTCTGGGCTGTTCTGTACTTTCTCCTGTTCTGCAAGAATTAATGAAGCCTAATCCTACTCATTCATACAGAATAAGCTTGTATGTCATCTCCTTAGGAAAAAAAAATTGCTACTTTATAATGTTCCATTAAGCAAAATTGAATTTTTTTATTGGAATTCATTTAGCAAAATTGAACTTATTTAGTCTTGCAATAACTAATAATAAACCTCTAAATTCTGCCCAACTATAAAGTATAATTAATATTATGGGAACAATTGGCAAAATTTGAACCAAACTTTATTTGTTCATAGTTAGGGTATATAGTATGCAGCTGTAGTTTAACAAGTGGTCTTTAGAAGCTGCTGTGAACACAACTAGGCAGGTGGAAATAAAAGCTCTATCATTAAATCTAGATTAGGGGGTCTTTTTTTTTTGACTATAGCTAAGTACTGGGTAAAGAATGTGCAGCTGATATATTTTCAGTCCTAAGTTCCTAATGTGATTGCTGTGTATCATTGCACAGCTCTTTATAACAGTCTTTATTTGGAAACTAGAGACTATTCAAGATCCTCATCTCCTGCCAGCTTATGTGAGACTTTTTTTCATGCTATCATTTGAAATATGTTCTGTGAGGATCCTTGGGATTAAAGTTTTGGTTACAAATTGTTAAATTTGAGGGCAGGGCACGGTGGTTCGTGCCTGTAAGCTTCAGCCTATGAAGCGGCCAGTGCTAGGCATCGTGGTTCGAGTCCCGCCTGGGGCCCGTAGCGAGACCTAGTTCCAAAAAATAGCTGGGCGTGGTGACGCACGCCTGTAATCCCAGTTACCTGGGAAGCTGAGGCTGGGGATTGCTTGAGTCTGTGTTACCCTGGACAACGAGAGCCTGCAGTTTCATGGGCAAAAATAGCGAGACCTAGTTTCCAAAAAAAAAAAAATTGTTAAACTTGAAAGCCTATTTTTCCTTGCAAAAATAAAATCTTTGAGCTTGTGCCAACCAGGTACAACATTCCTACAGGAAACTGTGTTTATATCTTCTTGTAGAAGTATTTTTGAATTTATAAAATATTAGCACAATTGTGTAATACTTCAAGGCCAGGCATAGTGGTGCATGCCTGTAAGCGGCAGCCTAGGAAGCCGCGGCCGGGGCCGGAGATCACGGTTCCAGTCCCGCTGGGGGCATGTAGCGAGACCTAGTTCCAAAAAAATAGCTGAGCGTGGTGGCACATGCCTGTAATCCCAGCTACCTGGGAAGGTGAGGCTGGGGATTGCTTGAGTCTGTGGTACCCCAGACTGTGAGCTTGCGGTTCCACAGGCAAGTATAGTGAAACCCAGTCTCAAAAAACAAACAAACAAACAAACCCCCAAAACAATTGTATAATACTTCAAACCCTTGTTACCAAAGTTCTTGTCTCATGGAAAACAATTGGTTACACAAATCTTATAAGAAACACATTGAGAAACTTTTGAAATGAAGGGTATTTTTGCTTGATACCATAGTAAAGTCAGTTCAAAGTTTGTAGTAGACTCAGTGACCTACATTTTATAGTTATGGAAATCTTGTACATTGTAGTCCAGAGTTGATTATATAAAAAAGGCTTCTATCATTAGTTTGAGAACTGTCCACAAAGCCTTAAAAATATTTTCATTTTATGTAATTTGAAGTGTTAGTTGGTAATCTAAACTGACCCATTATGATGTAAAAAGTTAGTAGATGGTACAAATCTAACAGTATAGAGCAGAATATGGGTGAATATGGGGGCAGATATAACTTTCCTCTTAGAAATTAGAGGAGTTGTGGTTTCTAATTTTTGTTTTGTTTTAACCATAGGTTTTTTCTTTTTTTTAAAAAAACTTGCTATTTAAAAGTAGTTTTAGGTTATACTCTTTGACTTTGTCTTTATTATGAAAGATAAGTCATTGCATTGATTGCAGTATGTAAAAGATATTTTATGTTAAAGATCCTCAATAGATTTTTTTTTTAGTGGCCATTAATAGTTCATGCAAATATCAATGAGAGAAGAAACATCAAGAGAATCACTAATACTCACTTAAGAGCCCTGTTTTAGAAGGGTTGTTGTTGATTTACTGGGAGCTCTCGCCTTGAGCCTTGTTTTTTGTTTGTTTGTTTTTTGTTTTGTTTTGTTTTGGCATTTTCTTAGCTTAAAAGCTGTTCATGTTAGGAATAAGGCAAAGTAGCCAAGAAGACATGGGTAATATGACACATCAGTAATTATACTTTTCTTACAAATGGATGTTTACATGGGCATTTTCACCAGAAATTATACTACAGTGTCAATGGGGGAGGGTTTGTGTAAAAAGGGGAAAAAAATAATATATAGAACCTGAGATAAAGTTGACTTCCAGTGTTACCTAATATACTATTCAAATTTAAACAGGACCAGCTTTAAATAGGAGCCCTAGCACAATTTTATGCCTTTAAAAAAATATATGAAAGGTAGTAGTTAAATATATTGAACTTAAGATTGGTAACACTTAAATTTGGAAATTACTGTAATCTAAAATTATGAAACTTATTAACAAGTCTTGTCAAGTAGTCTCTGAGTTGAATGATACTGAAAAAGTGACAAAAATATTAACTTATAGTGTAATGACTGTGGTACTCATTAAGGTCACTGTTTAATACCTGGTAAGGAAACATTTAAGATGCAATTTTTTTGTACTTAAATTCATTTGTGTAAGGGGTGTAGTTTCATAATTTTTGGGACTGTCCAGTTTTCCCAATACCATTTATTATTCCAATGTATACTCTTGGCTTCTTTATTATAGATTTACTATCTATATAAGTTTGTTTATTTCTGTGCTCCTAATTCCATTCTGTTGGGTGTGTGTGTGTGTGTGTCTTTCTTTACCATATTGCTGTTTTTTTTTTTTTTTCTTTTTGTAGTTTTGACTATTAAAGCTTTGTATTATTTTGAAGTCTAGGGGTGTGATACCATCCTTTCTCATTTTTGTCAGACTTCCTTTGACAGCTAGGGGTCTTTTGTCATAAATTTTATTGATGTTTTATTATTCTGTCTTTGAAGAATGCCATTGAAACATTTGATACAGGGATTATAGTGAATCTGTGTATTGCTTTGGGTAAGATGGCCATTTTAGTCATACTAATTTTTCCAACCTATGAGTAGCAAATATCTTTCCATTTCTTTGTGTCATCTATTTCTTTCAAAGTATACCCTCATGTTCTCATGTACAATCCTTCACTTCCTTTGTTAAGTTTGCTCCTAGGTATTTAATTCTTTTTGATGTGATTCTAAGTGGGATTATTTTCTTGATTTCTTTCTTTCTTAGTTTTTTGTTTGCATATAGGAATACAACTGATTTTTCTAAGTAGGTATTGTGACCTGACTCTTAAATATAATGATTTCTTTTCCCCAATAGTTTAGTGGGGTTTTTAGGGCTTTCAATTTGTATTATCATGTCATTTGCAAATGGTGATAGTTTTGTTTCTGCTTTCCCAGTTTTTATTCCTTTTATTTTACTTGCCTAATTGCTCTAGCTAGGATTTCAAATAACTTGATGAATAATAGTAGTGAAAATGATATCCCTGTTGTATACTTGGTCTTAGAGGAAAGCTTCCATTTTTCAACAATGAGTATGATGGTAACTGTGAATTTGTCATATATGACCTTATTATGCTGTAAATTGTTCAGTATAACTATATTTTTGTTCCCCCCCAAACATAAGTATATGTTGAATCTTATGTAATGCTTTCTCTGCATCAGTTGATGTGATCATAAGATTTTTATCTTTTGGTGATGTAGTGATTAAATTGATCAACTTTTGCATGTTGAATCATTCTTGTGTCCCCAAATTAAATTCTACTTGGTCATGATATAGGATCCTTTTAATGTATTGTTGAAATCTTTTTTTTCTCTCTAAGTTTTATTGTGGATATTTGCATCTGTGTTTATCAGTTATATTGACTTATAATATTTTTGTGTGTTGTCCTTGTCTTTTTTTGATATGAGACTAATGCTTGGTTTTTAAAATGTGTTTTTCTTTTCCTCAATTTCTTGGGAGAGTTTGAGAAAAACATTATTTTGTTTTTGAAATTTTGGTAGAATTCATGAGTGAATCTCTGGGGAGACTTTTGATAATGTTTCAATTTCCTTTATATATTTGGTCATTTTAGACCTTCTATTCTTCATTTAGTTTTAGAAGACTACATTATTAAGAATTTGTCCATTTCTTCTAGGTTATTCATCTTACTGGTATACAGATGTCCATAGAGACCTCTTATAGTCCTCTGTATTTCTGAGATGTCTGTTGTGATATTTCATCTTTGCTTCTGACTTTTTGTTAGCCAGAGTGTCCTACCTTTTTTCCTTTATGAGTCTGAGTATGTTTTGTCTATTTTGTTTTGCTTTCACTGATCTTTTAGATTGTAATTTTTGTTTCTCTTTTTTTTTTTTTGGCCTTAATGTATAATATTTTCTTTTTTGCTGGCTTTTTGTTTTTTTTCGTTGTATTCTATAGGTTCTGGTAGTTTTGTCCTCATTTTTGCATCTTTCCATATGTTTTTTATTTCTTCTTTGATTTTCTTATTAGTCAATAACCATTTATAGTAATGTGTTTTTCAGTCCCTCTATTAGAGGTTTTTCTATATTCTATGGTAGTTGATTTCTAGTTTGATACCAGAGAAAATTCTTATGATTTCAGTTTGTATGAATTTATTGATACTTGTTTTGTGACCCAACATGTGGTCTCTCCTGGAGAATATTCCATATGCATTTGAGAAAAATATGTATGCAACTGTTTTTGTGTAAAATGTCTGTAAATGTCTTTAAGCCCTTGTGGTCTGATTCCTCCTTTAAGCATTTTCTGTTTGGTTGTGCTATCCATTGATGAAAGTGTGGTGTTGACTGCTGGTGAGAATGCAGACTGGTCCAACCACTCTGGAAAGCTGTGTGGAGGACCCTCAAACTACTGAAAATGAAAATGCCATTCGATACAGCAATCCAGGAATTTACACAAAGGATACAAAAACACATTCAAAAGGACACCTGTACTTGGATGTTTATTGCAGCACTATTTACAATAGCCAGAATATGGAAACAACCCAAATGCCCTAAAAGAGATGAATGAATCAGAAAGTTGTGGTATATGTACACAATCGATTATTATTCATCAATCAAAAAAGACATACTATTCATAGCAACATGGATGGAGCTAGAAGGAATCATGTTAGCAGAAATAAACCAGAAAGAAAAAGAGAAATATTGAATAGTTTCTTATGTGTTACTTATATGAGGGATGTAGGGAAAACAGACAAATGGACAAGAAATATTTAAAACTGTCAACAGAACTGAAGCAAGAGGGGGGAGGAGGGTAAAACTGGGGGAGGGAGGAGAACAAGAGATTAAGATGGTTCACAGGTGATAAGGTGGTGGGAGAACTTAAAAACAAAAAACAAAACCTGAAGGGAGCCTCTTCCTTTTTGCTCTAAAAAAAGAAAAGAAAGTACAGTGTTGATAAGTCCCCTAGTATTATTGTGTTGCTGCCAATGTATTTTTTTTTCAGATTTGATAATACTTGCCTAATATATTTGATGCTCCCTGATTTGGTGCATATATATTGATGAATGTTATATCTTCCTAATGCATTGCGCTTCTAATCATTATATAATGTCCATTTCTGTTCCAGATACCTTTTTCTTTTTTTGCGAAAAGTCTGTTTTATATATAGGTACAGCTATCCCTACCTTTTGGAAGGCTTTCTTCTGCTTGTAGGATTGTTTTTCTTACCATTTGCTTTGTGACTGCATTTATCTTTGGAGCTTGGATGGGTTTCCTAGAGTTAGTGAAAAACTAGGTTTTGTTTCTAATCCAAAAATCTTCCTTCTAGAAGCCTGTGGATTAGTGAGTTCATTTACATTTAGGGTTTTATTGATATTTGAGGATTTGCTCCTGCCATTTTATCTTTAGTTTTTTTGGTTCTATTATCTCACTCAGATATTTTGTGGATTTTCTTCTCTGTTTTAGATAGGACTCCTTTCAGCATTTCTTGTGGCAGAGATCTTGTATTGGCAAACTTCTTCAGATTCTGTTTGTCTTTACTCTCATAGTATAAACTATTCTTGGCTGGCACGGGCACTTTTTATCTTCAGGTATTTTGAGTATGCATTTCATTCTCTCCATGTATTGTTTCTTTAGGGTAGTCTGATATAAACCTGACTGCTGTATTTTGGTCTCATTTTTATTTGTAGATACAAATATTGTAGAGTTCCATAGTTGTCATTGACTTGTTAACATGAAAAGATTAAATATAAAGATTGGGATTTGTTTCATTTTCAGTACAGACTGTTTTCTTTGTATTTTATAAGCTTTCTGATATATAAGTTGCACATTCTAATTACTAATAATATACAGTACCTTTGTAGTTATTTATTTTCTATTCTGTAGGTGTTATATCCTGTTAACTATCTTTTTAGTATTCAATCTGGTATATAGGGTTAAAACTTTGCAATGTCAGTTATAGTTTGTGGTCTAAATCTAATTGTCTTTATTTCAGAAAGTGCTCCAAATCCTATAATATGTTATATTTTAAAGTGTTTATTTTGGAAGATAATCAAAAGCTCTCTTAATTAAAAGACTATTGGGGGTATTGTTACATGTAGGAAATCATGGACTCTTGGTGCTGCCATCATAATTGACAACTTTTTCTTTAAAGTGTCTGTTTGACTTTAGAATGTAATATAATTGTTTTTTATGTAATTCTAAGAGAATTACAATGGCTGTTGCTTTTTAGAAATGATATTTTAATGTGTCACTACATGGGCTAGAAATATATTTGATCCTAATTATATAAGAACTTTGTTATTTTCTTATGCATTCCATAAACAAAGTGAACACATTCTATTTAATATTCTCCAAAGATTAATGTTAATGAGTGAAAAAAAATTTTGCATTAAAAATGCTTTTTTGTATATTTATTTATTTATTTTGGTTTTGATGTTCTTTATACAGTCAGCACTTCCATTCCATTTAACTCTTGATAATCACTGGTTTGTAATCTTAATAGTCATTTATTAAAATTCTGAAACAACTCTCCATTTGAAATTATAATCTCATGCTTTAGTCATATAGATTTAGTTCTTGTTAACTTAGTGTAGGATTTTCTAAGGTGTGTGTATGCTTAATGTGTAAGATGTAAATAGGGAAAATATAGCTTATTAGAACAAGAGTTATTATGTTACTTTTTTTATCTGTAGTAGGGTTTTTTTTTTTTTTCCATGATTGCCCTCATTTTAAAGGAGTCTAACGTTAGAAAAACACCATATTGACTGGTAAATTTAAACATTGGGAAAAAACTGGCAAAAGTGATAGTATAAAAGATAAAATTAACTCACAGTCAGCAACTATTTTTTTATTCTCACCCATCCAGCCCTAATAACTCACTTTTTCTTTTAATTTCTATAAGCAAAGAATACCTCTGTAAGTAAAATTCATTCAGTTTGGAGAAATTCTTGATATGAAAACAAGATTATACAGACATTATTATGAATTAGGTGAATTCTTTAAGGAAAAACTGGATTCTTCCTCCCTGTAACTATATTAATGTAGAATCAATAGATTTTTAATATTTTTATAATGTGTTATTTTTGATAATGTAAACATATAAACTTATTTCTGACACAATTTGATTTTTTTGGCTTATTAAGGAACAACTATGATATTCATTATCATTTAGGAATTGTTGTTTCACATTTAAATTAGCTGAAAATATACCTGTGGTCTTTAATGATTTGCTTTTCTTCTGTGAGAGTGAATGCTGCTTTTTAAAAGATAAACATAAGTTAATTTTTAGATTAAATGTGACCTTTGGGCACTGAGGTTTGCACCTAATTAAGTAAAGTTCCTGAATGACTCATGTCTTCAAGGAAATAGAAAAAAAAAAAAAAAGAAAGAACTTTTTCCATTTAACATCCCTTTTTGTTTGGTTGTTACTAGGATGGTGAAACCAACCATTTTACAGTTATTTGGTTTTATAGTTAATTGAATCAAATCTAGTTTGCTGTATCAAAGGAAGCAGATTCTTTTATACTTTAATGTGGTCTGACCCTTTTTGATAAAACCTAGAAGAAAATGGGGTGTTGGAAAGTGATCCTAGGGATCTGAAAATACAGAATATTTAGATTAGTTTGAACTACAGGGATAGAATTAATCTGGTTCTAGGTCTAAAGTCATAACTAAGCAAAAATGAATCCTCAGGCAAATTGGGCATGAATAGAATTCCTGGACTTTTGATTTGTATTAGACTGTTTTTAGACATTGAGTTCATTATTTCTGGATCTTACCATTTCTCAGTGACTCCTTAATGTTGAGAGGATTGAGGGAGCTTGCATTTGTCAAGCATTGCTGATTCTCTTCTGTTTTCAGAGAAGACTGAAAAAAAATTGTAAAACTGTGAATTACAAAAAAATTGTAAGACCACTGTTAATACACAAATAAAAACAGCTAGAAGTGAACTCAACAGAGTTAGTTCTAAGTTCAATGACATATGATTGAACTAGAAATATAAATGTTTAGTAAATAAATTCCATTTATAATTTTATGAATATTTTGATACAAAAGAAAAGATTAATTTTGCAAACTGTAATTGGCTTCATGGATTATTCATTTCCCTGCTAGCTGTTTTTGTTTACTTGAGTGTTATTTTAGGATTTAAAAAATTTCTTTTGAATTCATATTTGTAATTAGTGAGTTTTCCTTGATTTAACAACATAGATACAATCATATTACCACTCATTTCATAAAATTGAATATAATATCTTAAGACTTTCTTTTATTCTTTTTAGTGAAATGCAGATTTCCCCTACTATCCAAGAGTTTGTTCCTATTTGCTTTGATTTGATAAGTTACTTTGTGTGCCTAGTGATGATGGCACCATTAATTTATATGAGAATGATTTTTGAATATTTCCAAATTAAAAAATAATCACCAACACAACAGATAGGAACCTTCCACTTTTGGATAGTAGGGGAAATCTATGCATATCTCTGAGTTTTGGAACTTTTGTATTTTTGCCAGTCAATTGTTTCTTCAGTGAACAGATACCTTAAACAGACTTTCATATAGTCTATCATTAGAAAGTCTTCATGGTTTTTGCTGTAAAATTTAGCAGAGATCTTGACATTATCATAACTAATTGGATTAACTGAGAGTGATCTTTGAAGAGGACATTTTGTGTTTTTGGTACTTTATTAAGATATGTGAAAAGTCTATAAAATTGTTTTTTCAATGTAGGTGCTTTAAGTAAAACAACTTTGGATACAACTGAATTTCAAGTCCTTTTGTCATCTTAGGCAACTAAAAATACAGGAAGCCTCAAGCTCTTGGGTAAATTCTAAAATTTGGGGGTCCCACGGTATGTTTAAAAAAGTTTTATCTTTAAATTCTCTGTATTTAAAAGCTTTCATTGCTTCAGGTACCACTTTATCACATGAACAGATTTATTCCTGTGGACTTCTGAGATCACTCTCAGTTTTGGTGATTTGACAGGGAGATACACAAATCTTACATATATATATATAATTCATTGCTGTGATTTATTACAGTGAAAGAATGCAAAACAAAATCAGCAAAGGAAAAGAATTGAAGGGACAAAATCTGAAGGAAACAAGACACAAGCTTACAATTGTTTTATCCCCTTGGAGTCCTATACAGCTTACTAAATTTATTCAGCATTGACATAAATAAAATGTTGTCTAGCAGGGAATGCTCCTTAGAGATAGGAGTTTAAGGTTTTTATTGGGAAGCTGGTCGACCTTTTACTCTCTTGTACCAGAGTTCTGTACTCTCTGAAGGAGAGCAGATACATAGCATAAGTTATGTTGTTTGTATAAATAGTTTTGTGAAATAAACTAATCTTATCAGTTCTGGAAACGGTGAGAACCCATACTAAAAATCTGTTCCATGGTGCCAGGTAATGACCACCCTTGCAGATAGGCTTTTCTTAGGCTGTCTGAAGCCTGCTCTGTTAATTCTTTTCGCACATGTGTATTTTTATAGCTCTCATACAGCTAACAGATTGCCTGGTATTATTGTAGATTTAAATTTTAGTTTGTTTTTACATCCTCTTTATATGGTAGAAATAGGTAATGACACTAAACTAATGTGTTCATTTAAAATAGAGATTTTAGTATGTAGACTTTAGATATAAAGCCAGTTGTATACTGACAAATTAAAATACACTTGAGAATTCTATTTTGAAAGGACTGTGGAGAGGGTTCTGTTGAGATATGGATAAAAATTGCATACCATTTTTATGTTATGCCAGGACATACATTATTAATGTTAAAGTTCTGGATAGTCTTTTCTTCACAGGTGATATTGATCATGTGTAATGAAATTATAATGGTACTATAGAGAGTTAAATTATTTTTCTTCTAAAAACTATATATTTTTCTTAATATAATAATGGTCACCTAAAATACTAAACAAACCTTAACAGCTACATTTCTTTAAATTAGTCCTCTTAAGAAAAGCTGCATAGATTTTTATATTTATAATTGCAAACAACAATTTATGAGAAGCTGATTTGCATAGATGCTAATAAATGCTTATTAAAATGTCATGTTAGTTTCCCTGTTATGAGATATTAAGTGAAAGAAATCAGTGTTTGCCAAATGGAAAAACTTTTAAGTTCTTTTCTTAAAAGTGCTTTTGAAAAGAAAATAAAGTCTGTTCTTTCTCTTTGTTGTTCATAGCCTTATGAATACAGTGAACTAACCATTTCAGTGCCTGTATTAGCCTTTTTGCTTATACTTTCTAGTCATCTATTGCTAATATTTTTTCATGTGATTTTCCTTGGTCGCAAATGTTATTATAAATTGCTACATTTGATTTACTAACAAGGTTGCTATTTTTTTTAAATTAAAAGGATTTATATATGTAATGAAGTAATTCCCCAAATGTATGAATTGTGATTTCAAAAGACTTTATTTTGAAATTTGGCCATTATCTTCATGAAAACAGGGCCCATATCTACACAGAATACGTGGAATAGTACTTGTCACAGAGTAGTTACTCAACAAATATTCTTTGAGTAAGTGAATGATAAAAGGTCTTAGAATATGCAAGATTTTGAAATTTCTAGATGTAATAGTGGGGTGATTTTAAAATACCATGTATTTTAAGGGTTATTAAATCTGAACTCAAGTTTAACACCATACTTGAATGAGATCATATTTGAATTAATTTTAGAATGTATTTGTAGTAAAGCTTCATTATAACACTTTGTTCCCTTTGATATTTTCAACATCAAGTGTAAACAACAAAGAGATAAATGACAGTCCACTGTATGTGGAACAAATCTATAAGCTAATATGTTTTTAAGGATGTACGGGAACAGACGAGGGAATGTGCCTTTTATGGAGTGTGATGGTGATATCACAGAACAGTCAAACATACGAATTTCATCTGCTGGAAATAAAAGGTATAGTATATAATATAAATACTGCTGTTAAATCACTACACTGTGAAAGAGTACCTGCCTTACCTGACTTTCTGAAAAAGAGGAAAATTAGTGTATTAATAGTTTTCCTTATTACTTAGAAAGGAATTAAAAGAATAGGAGGAAAAACTGGATGAAGATTTAGAGTATATCCCAACATTCCAGCATTCTTTTGAAGAGCAAGTTTTGTTTATAAAGTGTGCCAAGGTAGTCTAACTACGTCCCTATCATAAAATGCACAAATTTGTTTTGTAATAATGACAGGAGGTATGGGCATATCATTTAGTGAACCAACCATCAATTTAAGATATCTTGGAGACATGGCGCTTATTCAGCAGTGTGAAAATCTTTAATACTTTGCTTTTGGATTTTAGCGTATTGAGTAGGTACTTTTGTGCTTTAAAAATTAGTGCTCATGATTATTTCTGCATGCTGAAAAAAAGGGAAATTACATATATTTAAATTACATATATTTATTTTATATATTCACATTCTTGCATTTAGTGTTTATACACTAATTTTTGTGACTTTACTTTATCATAACTTTTTTTTTTTTTTGAGACTAGGTCTCACTATTTTTGCCGTGGAACTGCAGGCTCTCCTTGCCCGGGGTACCACAGACTCAAGCAATCCCAGCCTCAGCTACCCAGGTAGCTGGGATTACAGGTGCACGCCACCACGCCCAGCTATTTTTTTGGAACTAGGTCTCTCTACGGGCCCCAGGCGGGACTCGAACCGCGATCCCTAGCCCCGGCCGCTTCATAGGCTGAAGCTTACAGGCACGAGCCACCGTGCCCGGCTTCCTTTATCATAAATAAATGATTCTAAAATGAAATTAAAAGTGTCATATTAGGTTGTGTCTGGTGTCTATTTTCTTTGACGTAATGTATAAAAATACTTGAGATAAGATAATTTGTGGTTGAGGTCAAATTAATTAAATTTTCTTTGAGGGAGTTATCTTTTTTTCCTTGTTCCTGTCTTTGAAGGAGGAGTTTTTTGGGATCATCTTTTTCAAGCATATGTTAAAGTATTATAGCTATCACCTTTCTCTTCTGCTTTTAGGTTTTATTTATAGTGTGTATGTTGGGATACCTGTTCATATGAAAAAGGGATTAATTTCAAAATCTATGCAACCAGTGAAGCCGGTTGAAGAAAAAGGTTGTATTTATATAGTGAATGAATATGTTGGGATTTGACAGTAGAAAGTGATAGGATGCCTTGAATTTACCTAATTTTAAAAATAGGTATGATGTCCATAGTACTTGGAAAGGCAAAGAACTCATTACATTTTACTTTAAATTCTTTGGTTCTAATTTCTCTCTTTCTTTTCTATTTAGTGCTCAAGATGGTGAATCATCCAGACCTATTAACCGAGAGCTCTGTAGTCCATTTGCAGGAATGCTTTTTGGTATGTGTAACATTTCCAGTTCCTTTTATAAGACTCTTTTATAAGACTTTAAAAGACAGACTCTTTTATAAGATTTTTAGTCAGAATTCTGTCTTATAAATTAATGCTACTCTTAACTAATAGCAGAACACATTTATCTAGTGCTTAAGACAGGCACTATCAGCCAGGCACGATGGTGCATGCCTGTAAACGTCAGCCTATGAAGTGGCTAGGGTTAGTGATCGTGGTTGGAGTCCTGCTTGGGGCAACACAGGGAGACCTAGTCCCAGAAAATAGCTGGGTGTGGTGGTGCACGCCTGTAATCCTAGCTATCTGGGAAGCTGAGGCTGGGGATTGCTTGAGTCTGTGGGACCCCAGGCAATGTGAGCCTGTGGTTCCACGAGCAAAAAAAGCGAGCCCTAGTCTCAAAAAAAAAAAAAAGAAAAAAAGAAAAAAAAAAGACAGGCACATGCTTAGCATTTAAGATATGTGATAAAACTATATAATTTTAAACTTTGTGTAGATGATAAATTCTAATTTTAGTGAGGAGATTGAAAAATTTATTGAAGTAATTTTTCATTATAACGTTATCTGAGTTCAGGTGTGCATCACTATAAATTAGTATCTGTATATACTACATTGAGTTCATACTAAACATCCTATTTTATACTTTAACATTTAATTGATCTCTTTTATCCCCTTTACCCTTCCTTTGTTCCCCCTTCGTGCTGATAACCACTAATTTGGTCTTACAGTATAAAAGTTTATTTTTGTTTTATTTAGTTCATTTGCTTGCTTGATTTCTCAGTATACAACATGTAAGTAAGATCATAAAGTGTTTATCTTACAATTAAATTTAAACATAATACTCTAAAAGACCATCTTTGCTATTATGAATGGCAAGATTTAATCTTTTTTAAAGTAGTTGTATTTTATTTTATGTAAATATACTATATCTTCTTTTACCAGTCATCTTTGATAGGTATTTAGATTGTTTTCAATTCTTAACTATTGTAAATAATGCTATAACAAACATGAGAGTACATACATCTCCTCAAATTAATGCTTTTTTGGTGAATATTCAGAAATGGGATAACTGGATCATATGAAATTTCTGTTTTTGATGTTGTGAGGAATCTCCATACTGCTCTCTGCAATGTTTGCACCAATTTATGTTTCTCCACAAAATCAGGTCTTAATTAATCAAAAGGGATATCTTCAGTGAGCCTGATATAATCATGTAAAATTCTCCCTGAGTTCAGAGATTCTTCTTGTTGGCATTATAAAGTGAGCACTTGTTATTGCCATAACATGGCAAGAAGCAGTAGATGGCTACATTCACTAAGACTGTGTCTAGTAATAAAGCTAAAATAAATTTTGTCAACAACTGGAGATGAGCTTAGTCAGGCCTCAACATACAAAAACAGCCCAGTTTTCACCTTGATTATAGTTTTTTGAGATCCTAAGCAAAGGATGCAATTAAGTCATGCCTAGATTTTTTTTTCATGTGCCTATTGTGTGTCTGTGTGTCTTCTTTGGAAAAATACCTTCTCAGATCAAAATATTGCTCATTTTATTCAGTTACCAACAGTCATGAATCTAGGCATTGATTTTCATACCTTAATTATATCTGAAAATTCCTTTTACTTTTGCCATATTCTGTTAGAAGCAAGTTTAATACCATGCTCAGATGAGGGATTTATGTAGGGAATTAGCACTAAAAGATAGCAAACATAGGATCTGTCTTAGAATTTTGCCTACCAAAATTTTCTGTTACTTAAGAAACATTCTTTTTGGAGCCTTTTTTTTTGAGACTAGGTCTTGCTATTTTTGGCTGTGGAACTGCAGGCTCTTATTGCCCAGGGTACCAAAGACTCAAGCAGTCCCCAGTCTCAGCTTCCCAGGTAGCTGGGATTACAGGTGCGCGCCACCACACCCAGCTATTTTTTTGGAATTAAGTCTTGCTGCGGGCCTCAGGCGGGACTTGAACCACGATCCCTAGCCCCGACTGCGTCATAGGATGAAGCTTACAGGCACGAGCCACCGTGCCCGGCTGGAGCCTTATTTTTAACCTTACTTAGATACTTAATCTTGAATAACCTTTCTAGGGGTAGTTCTGTGCTACTACTGCATTATAACTTTTCTGGTCTAGATGATCAAAAGAACTCCACTGTAACTGATTGGAGCTTGAATTTCTCTCTGCTTTAGGGAGATCTGAGACTTGCTCATTTTACATGTCTTCCATGCTTTTTGCTCAATCTAATGGAATTTCACTCTGCATGCATTGATTAGTGCACAAGTGCACAGTAAATCTTTTTTTTTTCCCCCCCCTCTGGAAGGGACCCTTTTATGGCTTTCTGAAGCTTGTCTCATACTTCTTTTCTGATCTTTGTCCTCAGCTTCCAGCCATTTTACTTTCCTGAATTTTGATCTTTATCTTTTCAATTTAGTTCAATTTTTCTTTGTTTGGGTTTTTCCTCCCTATGTGTGTAGTCTGGAAATCACTTTCAGGTGATTGAAGGACTCAGTCTCTTTTCCCTCTTCTACATCTTGCAGTCCTATATTGTATACCGTCCAGTGTCTGAAAAACTATTATTTAATATATTTGATTTTATTTTTTATAATGAAAGAATAAGTCCTGTGCTTATTATTCCATCAATGACCAGAAGCAGAATGGCTATATCTTCTTTGATTATGAAACATTGCAAATTTATGTTTTATTTCAAATTAATTTTGGTAATTTAGGCTGGGCACGGTGGCTTGTGCCTGTAAGCTTCAGCCTATGAAGCAGCCGGGGCTAGGGATCCTGGTTTGAGTCCCGCCTGGGTCCCGTAATGAGACCTAGTTCCAAAAAAAATAGCTGGGTGTGGTGGTGTGTGCCTGTTATCCCAGCTACCTGGGAAGCTGAGGCTGGGGATTGCTTGAGTCTGTGGTACCCCGGGCAACGAGAGCCTATGGTTCCACAGGCAAAAACAGCGAGACCTAGTCTCAAAAAAAAAAAAAAGGTAATTTATATTATCCTTATGGTGCTTCACTTTTTGTTACCTATCATTAATAGACAAACTGAGATGCTGCATGTTTACTAATATTTATTTGGGATACTAATAGTTAATGTTAGTGAGAAATTGCTGATGCATTTGCATTTCTTGATACCCTGTGGTATGTGTAATGTTTCATCCAGGTAGTAAACATCTAGATTAAGAGGTTATTTAGTGTCATAACATATAGTAGTAATAATCTTTAGCTCCAAAATGTTTGCACAACTGAATTGCCATGTATGTGATGCCAGAATGAGAGTTTTATCTGTAGAATTGAAGTAATCATTAAATTTTTTGAGCTGGATGTAAAGTGTGATTGTATTTTAAGACAGCTAGCTAATCTAATTAAGTGTGCTCAGTGTATTGGAGCAGGGGAAAAGAAGGGGAGTTAGGAGGTTGTTGTTGTAATCCATTTGCAATGTACAGAGGTCCTATCAAGGTTAATGACCATGAAAAGAGGATCCTTTCTATGAAGTGAGTAAAAGAGAATGAACGCTCACAAGTATAGTGAAATTTTGGGCCTTGATTTTGGGTGAAGTTAGTAACAGAAAACAAAGAAGGATGGTTGCTTTGGAGACACATTTATTTGGACACACTTGTTCTGAGGGGATTGAGGGAGACATTAGTGGACATATCCAGATTGTTGTGAAAATTGGCATGGTGATTAGTGTATTTCTTATCTAAGAAGATTTTTTACTAAAGTTCTGGAAGGGTTAATAATGTATTTTGTGTGATATAGTAGTATTCATAAATTTAGGAAATTAAAGAGGTAATAACATTTGATTCTACCTTCTACACACTGAAGATATAATTAAAATACTCTTTTATATAATTAAAAATGGTGATTTTGAAAAGTTCCGGTTTCTAGTTGCATATGTTGCTCAAGTATTAGGACTGCATTTTTCTCTTACCTTTCTAGGAAGTGAAGATCGAGAAGTTATTCAGAAAAGAAAGGAGAAATACAGACTAGAACTATTGGAACAAATGGCTGAACAACAGAAGAATAAGAGACGGTAGGGAGAATTTGCATTTAAAAAGCATACTTTTGAGTTAAATTACATCATATTAGCTACTACATGGTATAAATAAGAGGCTCTTTTTTTACTAATAAGATTTTGTGTTTATATAGCACTTTTATTTTAATCTCCACATTGTAAGTCAACCAGAATAATGCAAGAGTCTTTTAAAAGGTCACAGATAATAAATGAGACTCTCTCTCCCTTTCTCGCTTCCCCCATCCCCCCTTTCTATATAATATATATATACTATAATGTCTCTCTCTATATATATATATACATATACAGTATATGTATATATACTGTAATAGGCTTTTCATTAACTTACTCAGTTTTCAATTTAGGGTAGCAGTTAAATTACCTAAACTAAACCATGTAACTTATATAATAAATATGAAATGTATTTTAATAAATAGAAAATAAAATAAATTATTTTAATAATTTAAAAATTTTAAGCACATACATATATGCAGCATGCAGTAGGAAAATAATTATAGAGGGGATGGGAGCCAAAACATGGATAAACAAACAAACTTTTGTTTAAGTGCAACGAAGAAAGTAATTGTAAGCCACACCACTAGCTCATTGCTGAACTTGCCTGTGCTTATTTCTCCAGTGTGGGTGTTTTGTGACCTGCTAATGCTTTGAGCAGGGAGCGAGGAGAAACTTGGATACTGCAGCAGCCATTTCTGGTGAATGAATAGACTGCTGGAGGTCACTGAACACTGGTGTGCCCAGCCTGGCACAGGGGAATTTTGCAGTTAGTGTGAAATAATATATTGCCCCCTGACAGAACCCTGCAACAGATCCACCAACCTCACAACATTGTTTTGGTTATAGTAAAAGCAAAGGCAGAGCACTCTTTCTCTGTTCTTTTCTCCTGGGTAGGATGGAAACCTGTGAAAAACCATGGAGTTCCATGGTAGTGAGATGGGGATCTGGGAAGCACACTCTGGATACAAGAGGAGCATGATCTGTTTACAGAGAGAGAAACAATGATATAGACTTCATAACTGTTATGTGCCCTACCATCCCAAGAAGCAGCTAGTAGGCACCCTTGCTCTACTTTTCCCTACCATTGTCTTGTTAAGCAATGGAGATCCCCAAAATAAAGCAACAGTACCACCTATAGGTGAAAAAGGGACATGGGAAAAGGCATAATTTTAATTAGAGCAGTATGGAAAAAAGACAATGGCGCTAAATCCAACTTTTATGATTCAGAGTTGGAGACATCGACAGATGCAGAAGAGCAGTCTGGAAGATGTTTATAGCAAAGTTTGAATCTCTCAATTGAACACTGAAAGGCAGGTTCAGGATACTGGGAAAAATATCTAAGAACAAAAGGAATTCTTCATCAAAGAAACTGAAGTTATTTAAAAACCCAAGTAGAAATTATGACTATACTAATTACAATAAAATAACTGAAAACAGTCATGGAGAGCTTAGTACTTTCATGAGAGGAAAGGCATTTGAAAATAAAGAAGATGGAATGTATAAATAATAAGTGAAAGAGGAGCAAGACATAAAATTCAGGAAAAATTAAGAAATTGTGAGATATCAGAATGCTTTGCAAGGGGAAAACATAAGATTAATGGAAATCCCTGGAGGTGAATAAAGACCCTACTCAAGGAAATAATATCTGATAATTTTACAAACCTAAGAAATGGATTAAATTATAGATTTCAAAGAAGCAGAGAGACCCAAATTTCTAAATGTGGAATGACCTACACCAAGACATGTTATCAAAAAATTAATATTAACAAAAAAATACTTTAGGTAGCTGGGGATAAAAACATGTAACCTCTAAAGCTGCTTAATCAGACTTTCCTCAAATTTCTCAGTAGAAACCCTACATGCTAGAAAAGAATGGAATGATATACAATTATAGAATATAAAAAGATCAGCCAGCAGTACTCTTATTTCATAAAATTATAATTCAAATATGATGGAGAAATGAAAGTTTACCTAGACAAACAAATATCAATGCAGTTTATCATACTGAAATGCCCTGTAAGTGCTGAAAGAAAAAATAAAGAAGACCTTTGAGCAAAGTGGGAAATAGCAACATAAAATCAGAAATAACCAAGAATTATGTGGGAGAACAGCACAACACTAATGGAATGAAGAATAGAATAGAATAAAAGCAGTGTGGTGTTAAAAAAAATTAGCCAGGTGTCATGGTGCATGCCTGTAATCCCAGTGCTGTGAGGCTGAGGTCAGGGATCTCTTGAGTCTGTAGGATTGGGACTACGGAAAACAGTGAGACCTAGTCTCAAAAAAAAA
>PVHY01016764.1:0-10563 GCA_004024945.1 Uropsilus gracilis
GACTCTGGACAGGTAATTTTCTTTCTTTCTTTCTTTCTCTCAGGACAACAAGCCGGATCTTACCAGGAGTCTGCAGCTCCGCCGATAAAGGATCATCGGTTAAGTGTAAGTAATCTATAAAAATGGGACAAACTGCTTCAAAGAATGAAAAAATCTGTCTCTCGGTTTTTAAACATATGATAGCTAGCAAAGGTATTAAAGTGTCAGAGGACACATTACAAGGTTTCTTTGAGTTCATTAAGAAAGTTAGCCCTTGGTTTCTAGAAGATGGAAGTTTAACTTTGTCAAATTGGAAAAAAGTGGGTCGTGAAATGAGACTTTATGTCCAGAAACATGGTGAGAGTACACTATCCTCTTGTGCCTATCCGATATGGTTGCAGATGAGAGAAATTTTAAAAGACTCCACAGATTTTGAAGGCCTGGTCCATGAGACCGCTTCTGAGGAGGACGAGCAGGAATCTAAACTAGGTAACATTCCAAAAGATGCGTGTAGTTCTAATTTAACAGAAGATAGGCAGAATACTATGAGGGTCACTCCCAGCAATTTAGAGGAGTGGAAATTGGATGATGAAATAGTAAAATGTCAAATGTCTGAGGATCTAAATCCTCCCAAATTTGCTTTTCCCAAACCTAGTCTCTCTAAACCTACAAATCAACATACAAATCCACTGCCACCAGTGGGCTTTAATGCAGCCCTAGCAGAAGCTAAAAAGGAGGGAGATCTTTCTTTCTTCTACCCTGTAGTCGAAAGAACGGATGGGGACTCCCCTATTTGGGAACCTTTACCTTTAAAAATTCTTAAGGAGCTACAAACAGCCATAAGAACGTTTGGTGCTTCTGCTCCCTATACTGTCCAGGTGTTAGACATAGTAGCATCTCATTGGCTAACACCTCATGATTGGCATCAAACAGCTAAGGCCACCTTATGTCCCGGAGACTATGTCCTCTGGAGGACCGACTATGAAGATTTGTCTAAACAAACAGTAACTAAGTTTTCACAAAAGAGGGGCCCCAAACCAGACATAAATATGCTTTTGGGGACAGGGAACTATACTGTTCCTAACTCCGTAGCAAGGCACTTTTCATGTGTTCCATAAACACAAAGGTCAGTGTGGAGGGGGCATTAGGCAAGGTTGGACACTGACACTGAAGGGGCAGCAGGAGTCTTAACGGGGTCTTAAGAAGGAGTGTTAAGTATTTTGAAGCTGGCAAAGGAAATGACACCATGTGCATTATGAAAAGATGCCTGGGCTGTATACAAAATGGAGAGAAAAATATAGAGTGGAATACCAGTCTAATTGTTTCCACAGTCTAGGTAGTTTGTCTTAGGCTGATAACATTGAGACTAAAGATGTTGATTTACGGAAGACATATCTCGGAAGGAGACTTACTGCCAAGTAAATGTGATGAGAGAGGAATTGAGGAAAACACCAATAGCTCTGCTCAACCAATTCAGTAAAACTCATTCCTTGTTAGAGGCCTTTTGTGGGAACAGTATCTACTGGGAACATTCTTCCCTGTTTTTTGACTTCTTCCAAGTCTACATGCCATGTCTGAAAAAAGGCCTTTCCTTGGTTTTGGTTTCTTTATCACTATGTGGCATTTTCTTGTTTATTTCCTTAGGGGCTGTCTCCCCTTAACAAGTAAAGGCCTTTTGCTGCCTAACACACTGCGGCATTTGCATGGACTTAGAATAAGTGTCTGGCATTAGAAGTACTTGACAAGTTTGTCAAATGAGTGAATTATGATTAAAAAATTAACCCCAACAGTATGATTCTTCAATTTTTTTCTTCCCACAAGAGATGTCTGAATATTACTCAGATCAGGAAGTATGTGTATATTTAGGGGAGGGACAAAGAGGTAAAAAATGTGCATTTGGGGGGAATTGAATATATTCAAACTTTTCTACAAACATCAGTGGGCAATATCCTAATGCAGTGCTAAGAATTTCCATAACTGAAAGGCTCTTTCCATAGATGCTTTGCTGGAAAATGCCTCTTCTGGTACCCTGCCAGTTTCACCTCAAAAATTGATAAAATAGTTCTACTGTGAAGAACCCTGGGGAACACAATAGCTCTGGCTAAATTAGCTGAATAAGATCAAGGGATTGCTCTGAAGTTATGAACAGTGCTCCTCCTTTATCAATTTTGTCAGAAATGAAACTCATTTTTTTGAGACTAGGTCTTGCTGTGTTCCCCAGGGTACCATGGACTCAAGTGATCCCTAGCCTCAGGCTCCCAGGTAGCTCAGATTACAGGTGCCTGCCATGGCGCCCGGTTGCTTTTTTCAAGACCAAGTCTCGCTATGTTGCCCAGGGTAGTCTCGAACCTACAAACTCAAGCAATCCCAAGCCTTTTGCCTCCCAGCTCTTGGGCAACAGGCGTGTGCCACCATACCTGGCAGAAATGAACCTTTTTTAACTAGAGATGTTAGAAACAAACCAGAAGACTTCTTTATTAAAAATTGTGGGTTTTTCTGTGTATGTAACTTATTCATATAAATTCAGGTCCAAAACCCAAAGAAAGGAATAAATCACTCAGGAAAATCTAATAATGGCTTCCAACCTGAGTCTTTGCTTTGTTTCTGAAAAACTTTTATAAATTTCTCTTTTATAAATTGCCCCATAGGGGTGATTATTTCAGTCTACACTATGAAGTTTTCTTTACCAGAACAGCAACATCATCTGTAACATCCAAGTTATGACAATACCAGGACCCACACCTGGTCAGAAAAAACACGAGCCGGGTGTGGGGGTGCGTACCTGTTGCCCAAGCGCTGGGAGGCAAGAGACTTGGGATCACTTGAGTCTACAGGTTCGAGACTACCCCGGGGCAACAGAGAGACCTAGTCTTGAAAAACAACAGCTAGGTGCAGTGGTGGGCGCCTGTAGGCTGAGGCTGGGAATCACTGAGTCCGCGGTACCCCGGGCAACATAACGAGACAGTCTCAATTTAAAAAAAAAAAAGGAAATAACACACAGTGGCCTTATACTCCCTTTTCATCTTCTGGAACTATCATTAGCCTGAAATGAAAACAGTGACCCCTGCTGGTTTCTCTCAGGTACTGTCACCTTAATCACGAGAAAATTTCAGAATTCAACCCACTCAAATATATATACTCTCATGAATACAAACTGCTGTCCCCTTCAATCAGAATTATGTGAAACACAGTGATAGCATTTCTGGCCACAAAATATACCAAACATGAAATTAAGAAGCACAAGATAGATGGTGAGAAAAATATTTATAACCAACATTAAGGGTTTTTACTATGGGGAAGAAATGTTGACTGTTTTTGGAGAAATTTGTCAATTCTTTTATGACCTCTAAATTTTTTTTTAAAGGGAGGTTTTTCTAACTCATTATTATCAACTCAAAATGTCCACTGATTCAGTGGACTCTGGAACATTTCTGCATCAGTAATTACTACATGTCAATCCTTGGGAGATTTGTTGCAGTTAAGTTCAAGAGCACCCAGACCCAAGAGGAACTGAGTACAACAGCTGCTACTTTCATTGCAGGGTGTACATTAGTTAGTCCCAGCCTGAGGGCACCGATCTCCAATCTCTACCTTCCCTATCGTCTTTACTGTAGTCAAGTTATTTTTCAAGGTATTTGGACAAGAATTTATTTTTTGGTGTAACAAAAGGTCACCAGCTTTCTGATCCGCAGTATCTGCCCTACTGTATTTCCCTAGCCAATGGTTTAGGGGATGTTCCTTTTAGGCTAACAAAAAGGGGATACTAGCATTTGGAGATTGAGGGCAGAGGTGATACATACATCAAAGTGCCATTTACAAACTGTACTGCAGTTTGCTATATACATCACCTCTAGGTAACTCCAAATTTGGGGTTTTTTAGGACTCAACTTCTGCTACCAAATCTTATGCAGGAAGAGGCGGAAGTGATTAAAACAGAAAACCCAAACAGCAGTGCCTAGAATGTATATTTTTCAATCAATAAAAGTCCAACTAAGCAATCCAAGACTGGCAAGTCTATTCACAGAAGTGACAAACTTTATAGATTATGCTTTTCAGCTATTAGACTCTGTGTTTTAGGTATTCATTAGACTTTAGGAAAAATAAAACATTTGCCAGAAATTTTTTAACAAGGGTTAGTCTCTTGGTCTTAGGTAGAGCATTTTAAATCACATAATCTCAATTTTTATGATATAAACTACATTAATATTATATGGATCCTGAGGGTTTTGTCTTCAAGAAGTTTTCCAATATTGTATTACTTTAAAAGTAATTTAAAATGGTTAACACTATTTCTTCAAGACCTTTTTATATCCTATCTTTGATCTGATTTTAACTTGGTTAAGGTATGGATTCAATTAAAAAAAATCTCCAGCTAGTTACCTTGTCCTAAACACCATTTATAGACAAATTCATCCTCATCCCACTGAGATGCTGTGCCTTTAAAATCAGAAATAAAATCAGAAATAGATAAACATTTTATAAAATGTTTTAGTAATGTTAGGATTATACGAGTTTCTTTTAATATACTAATATAACAAATTACATTACTGGATTTGCTAACAAGGACAATCATCACGTTCCAGTAGTAAATGCTATTTGGTCACAATGTAATATACGTGTATGGTTACTATAGTATTTTGTTTTTAATTTTACAGGAAGTTTCATCAAGTGTTCTTTTTGCAGGAGTGAGGGGTTATTCTTAGTGAAGTTTATACTAGTTCCTAAAAATAGATTTCTACCCTTTTGTAACAACTATAATAATTTCTCTAGCATAGAAATAGGTATACTGGAAGTCTGATAAAATTCAATAAAAAATACAGGTCTACCACTTAGGGGGATGAAAGCTTTTATACCCTTATGTGGTGGGGGTGGGGCAAGCCCTGCCAAGAAGCAGGGTGCAGTGTGCAGGGGAGGGGGGGGAGTTCGTTTGCCACAGACCTGTCTTGGTTTGCCTCCACTCCAATGAGCCCGCATCAGCATTAAGTACCTTGAGACGCTCTTCAACCACAGAAACAGAAGAGGTGAGGAACAGCAAGAAAGACCCTTAAAATACATGCCTCTCAGGCAGGACTCAAAAAGAGCAAGGGGAGAACCACAGAGCACTAAACTGTGAGAACAAACATGAAAGAACGCCTACTACGTCACTGGGGAACTGTGAACAAAAACCTAGCACAGAGACAATGTCAATAAGGTACTGCACACGCCCTTTGCACAGAGGGAGGATGCCTGCAGAATGGTACCCCCACAGCAAAGCTCCAAAGGAGACTAGGTGATCTACCATCAGCTGATGGCTGTCCCCATCGAGGAGCTGCTCTACCAAAACATAAGGCTGGGAATCAGGCCCCCAAAGCCAAAGATCTGAAACATATGGGATGGAGCAATAAAATGAGGCAGAAAACAACAGAGATAACAGCCACCAAGAAACAAGAAGCACTGATACAAACCAAAGGTACTCAGATTGGCCTACGAAGGCAAAAAAAAGACTAAAGGGCTAAACATGGATAAACAACAAAAAGAAAGGTGAAGAGACCAGAGGAGGCATGGTTGGGTGGGGTATTTCCATGGGGATCAACAATTATGCAATCATGTATTGCAAAAAACCCAAAAATAAAATTTTTTTAAAAAAGAAAAAAATACGAATCTATTTTTTAGAGGTACTGGCAAAGTTCCCACCAAATTTATTCTATGCTTAACAACACTGCCACTTTACTACTTTTACCCAGATCAAATTTTCATATACTTCCTTTCATTGATTTCCAGATGTGTTGCCATAAGTTGTATATTTTACTAAATATTTCAGACATAAAAAAATTGACAATGGTGTAACAAACACCTGAATACCTTATCACCTAATTTAAGAAATAAATTCTTACAGATAAAATTATCTCTCCATCGTATTCTACATGCTTTTCCCCTCACATGTACTATCCTGATTTGGCTTTTTACTTCACTGTATACTTTAAACACTTGTACACAAAAATGAAAAAAAATTAGAGGTGTTTAAACTCACTTAAAACACTGCACTGTACTTACGTTTCTACACCTTTTCTATGTTGCTGTATGAAGCACCACTTTGAGTTTAAAAAGGTAGTATGCTACCCCAAATGTCAACAAGTCACAGTATTTTTATTGTCTGTTGCTGGAAAGATTGGTTAGTTTTTGCATGACACATCTCTGGGAAGGAACTTATTTTCTCCTCCATAAAGTTCCTCCCAAGAAGAAGAAAATTGAGTACACAAAATATTTTTAACTTGTGTCTTAAAAACAAAGCCTTCTAAAACAAAGTCTTCCCTGTGTTTACTTTATACCTAAGATGTTCATATAGGTCCCTGGTATTTCACTTTAGTGTTCTCTGGGGAAATACGAGGCAAGTCCTCATTTCTTGGTAGAAATTTAGAAAAGATGCACGATTCTGCTAAGCTAGTAAGTTGGCAGCACAAAACTTTTGAAGTTTTAAGGAAGGCTGTGATTTTTACTGTGTAGTAAACAGAACTTTCATTATTTGTTAAAGAGAATGTGGGTATTTAAGAACTGAACATGTTACAAATTTCTCCATGACATCATCTTCTAAGATATATCAACTTTGTTTCCTTAGAAGTTTTCTTTAAAGTATAAAGTTTGTGTTTTGTTAAACTTGTTTACTACATATAAAATTGAAATCATATGGTTGGTGTCATTTTTATTATTTCACTGCATACCACACTTTTTAAGTACGTTGTCAATGGCAGGATTTTTTTTCTTTGTAGTATTCTGCTGTGTATTATATAATTTTTATTCAATTACCTCTTTAGTCTATTAATCAGAGCTTTAACTTCATGTATTTCCAAGAGCTTATGAGTGAAATTCTGTTTTCCAAAATGAGTGGTAGATTTCACATTTGTTCTATACATGCTTTCCAGTCAGTTTGTCTAAAAATTTTTTTAATTACTCTTATCTGATAATACTGTAAAATAATGCATTAAAGAATGAAAACAAAACATTTAACTAGCATACTATTCTCAGATTATACTAAACTAGGATAGAAGTGATTTAGTATTTTTATTAGTCATCGTTTTTTTAAGAACACATTTTAAACTTTACCCTTAGGATTTTAACATTGAGATGAGCTTTAAAAAAAGGTCAGATTTGATTTTGCACAGTGAAAAACACTCTCCTATGATATACCAGAAGGAGTAATACTAGAAACCTGTTAGCTATATTTTGATGCTTCACTGAGATATGAAGATTTCCTGCCTACCAACGATATGCATACTCATTAAAAAAAAACAAAAAGTTTGCTCAAGTACAGTTTAGACTCATCCTTTCCAGGAATGCTTCGTTGGCTTGACACCACCGTTTTAGTAAAACCTTAGCTTGAAGTTTATCTTGTAAAAAAACCAAAGCATTATTTAAAGTATCATAGACAATCTTTAAGGGTGTGTTATTCTGGTACACCTTCCTAAGTGGGTTCAAGATATGCCAAGATACTGATCCCCTCAACTCTCAGAAGTAAACAAGAAGCCTCATCCACCTCTCCCAGAACACCTCATAAATATCCTCAATCCCTGTAAGTGATGAAAAAGGGATAAAATACTTTAACTAGGCTGGAGACGCCTTTGAGAAAAGTTCTGCATTTTTCTGATTCTAGAATAGTTGTCTAAAGCATTTGCTTAATTTTGAATGACTTTACATTAATTCTAATATCAAGCAGACCTTGAGAGTTTAACTGATAATGTCAATTGTTAACAATTTTGCATATTCTCCAATAGCTAGAACTACTGGCCAATTTTATAAAAAGGTTTTGTTCTACCAAGCAGAAGCTTTTGGCATACTCAGAATGTCAGACTTGAAGATGTCTGTATTAAGAGTCTTACCTCTGAAAGATTTTGCTTCAAAGCAAAAATTACTATAATCGAGGAATAGCAATATACTGTTGTTGTTTTTAAATGATTTACAACATAGGAAAGTGACAGAAACACATAATCTTCTTGAGATGTTCCATAACATATCATAAAACCCCTTGAGATACTGCTAAGAAACTGTGTATATACCCATTAGTTGTCAAAGACACAACCTGGTATCATACAGAAAATTTCTTTCAAAAGATCTTGAACTATTCCCAAGTTTTTGGTGTGGTTTAAGACAAATGCCAAAGAATTATCTAAAGTCCTTAATTACTTTCCTAAGATTTTCACTTTTCAAAAAGAGTTGGGATGAATCAAGTTCCAAGACACCCTTTTCCACCTCTTTTGAATGCTTCATTTTCCCATTTTAAAAAAAGCTTCCAAAATCCCAAATAAGGAAAAGCCTCATGAATACATGCATCATCCATTTATCTAAGAGAAATAAAGTGTACTGTAAATGACTAGGCAGGATAGTCTGGAAAAACAGCACTTAGGTCAGAACATGTATTTTTACTGTAATTCTGTATTTCAGATTCCATAGCAACCCAAGGCTTCACAATTGCTTGAATTACAACCTTAACTAGTCACACTCCCTTTATCATATTTGCCATTACTAATAATTTTAACTCCTCGAAATCTCATATTTAAGCCAACTACTCCATCCAAGTTTCCTTCATTTCTAAGCCGTTCCTTCTAGTTTCCCATTTCAAATATACTTACTTAGAGTTGATGGCTGTGACACATTTTCACCTTCTTGTCCCATTCCGGCATGTTGTCCCTTACCAGGCATAAATTGCAATGGCTATCATTATAACCATGGCCCCTTCTTCACGTGGTTAGAGTTCTTTTGGCAAAATCACAACCTTGTTTACATTCAGTTCATCTAATCTATGCCTGCACTCATACAGTTTTACATGGCTGAAGGAAAGCATAGCCAAATTCACTTCAAATTTGTCTCACTAACCTTTGGAGAGTTAGCCCTTCCTTCTTCCTGTTTAACAGAATACTTCTCAGGTTCACTGATTCACCTACCCGTCTAGTTCAGAGCATTTCTCTATCTCGCCCCTATGTCTCCAGTATAGATTCCCCTGATCATTCCCTTTGAAATCTAAAACTAAGAGTTTGACCAGCTCTCGCCTCAATCTTCAAAATTTTCATTGTTTTAAAAT
Source organism: Uropsilus gracilis (assembly GCA_004024945.1). Classification (NCBI taxonomy): domain Eukaryota; kingdom Metazoa; phylum Chordata; class Mammalia; order Eulipotyphla; family Talpidae; genus Uropsilus; species Uropsilus gracilis. Next base: position 9,032 of record PVHY01016764.1, read on the forward strand.
GGTAACCATTTTCTCTTTATCACTAGTATTTCATCAAATTTTGTTGATATTAACATATATTCAGAACTCACTACCTCCACAACCTAAGAGCTTACAGTTACTACCTCAGAACAAGGTAATATTTGCTCTAGATTACTGCAATAGCTTCCTAATTATTCTGGCTTTTGCCTATTCAACACCGTATGTTATTATTGTTCCTAGCAAAACTACATCCCTGAGCTCTAGGAGTCTTTGGTTTTCCATTCTTCTACCTACTGCTTTATTAAAATGCTATTCTTAGATTAAAAAACACAACAGACTGCACAACTATTATCTCAGACTGTGTTCTGAATTATTCCGAATTTGTTACTACATTTCCCATATACATCACCTTAAAAACAATTGCATTTATGTTCAGGAAAGAATTTCAGGCTGTAAAGCAGAGCAAAGTAATTCACTTTTAGGGGATACAAACCCATAATAATCCATATGATAAAAATAAGCTAATCACCTGAAGATTTATGTAGTTCAGAACCACAGTTAGATCTTTTTAAAAGGGGAGTTAACATTGCCAATTCATTTTCTTTAGGAACCACAATATGGCAAAATTTGTATTTTTAAATTAGAGAAAACAATTTAACCCAAAAGTTATAATTTCACATTATATTCTCAATGCTTCCAAAGCCCAACACTGATTTTAAAAAGAAATTAAACATGCTTTCATTGAATTCTTTAAATCTATACAATCCAAGCTAACGAAATACTTTATTATACATAATAAAACTGTTGTTTTGTTTAAAAAAAAAAAAAACATTTCCAGACCCAGACATCTGCAGGAGTATGTGAGGAGAGTATAGGAAGCAATACTCGACTGAATGAAGCCATAAATCCACCCCACTCCCTATAGTAAATATACACCACAGGCTTGAAATTCCTGTAGCATAAGTAAATGTATTTTTAAAAAATATTACAAACATGCTTATGATGCATAGGAAGGTGGAAAATTTTAAGACTAACTGCACGCCATATGTATGCCCAGCTTTTCTAATTTACAACCAGTTAAGAATCACAACATCCAAGGAAAGTATTTAAAAATAGTACCTGACTCACTGGGTAAGTGACCTTCTACTCAAATAAATAGGAAAATTTTCATTTTAATGTTACACTGAATTTCAGTACTTGTCAATCCAAGAAAAAGAAATAAACCGAGACATTGTATGAGTTCAGGATTATATATATATTACAATTTGCCTTGTTATAATACATTTGTGGCTTTATGATAAAAATAACTCAGGGACATATGGAATTCAAGCTAATCTGCGCAACTGTCACAAGGAAAAAAAAGCATTAAATGCATTTCTGAAATAAGTATTTTCATTTAATTTCAGAATCTCAAAACAGCATTAGACCTTGGCCTTGTTTAAAAAAAGTTCAGTTAAATACTAAGCTAGCTAAATAACCTCCTTAAAAGGTTTAAACACAACTGATATAGAAAATGTTTTCCCTCGAATCTCAATCTTAACTGAATTGAATAGGTGAAGGGTAAAAGGTAG
>PVHY01016764.1:10663-33092 GCA_004024945.1 Uropsilus gracilis
AAAAAAAAAAACAAACCCAAACACCCAGTAATTTTAGGGTTACAGTAAGTAAAATACTTTGGAAACACTTCAAAAACTTTTAACATTAAACTAGAGGAATCATCTTTTCATTGTAAGAAAGGCATAACAGAAAGTAAAAGACATTTTAAACTAAACTGATTTCAATCTTCTGAATAAAAGAAATAAAAAATAATGGTTGATTAGCTAAGCCTTGTGCTCTAACCAAACTAATTAATTACAGTGATTTTAAATGGCAACAGCCCCTCTGACTGGGTAGTTTGACAGTTCTGAATACTTTTGCAGTGATTTTTTTTTTTTTTTTTAAACGCAAAGACACTAAAATGATCCGGTCATGCAATGTTCATCTTATGCATTTTGCATCTCTTTGCCAATCTTGTAGCTAAGGATCTTGTTCCAATCAATCTTGGTGCGTGTAACTGGCAACTGTCGACGTAAGGCTTTGAAAGTAGTGTCCGACATTGTCTGATAATTCTCACTGATGGCGGTCTAAGGGAAACAGTATTTAAAAGTTTAAAGAAAATGAAACAGAAAAATTCTGAAACACATAATGCTTTACTTAATTAGTCTGCTTTCCTACTTAAAAAGTCAAATGAAACTCCAATGTAGTTGTAAGAGCTGCTTAAAAGCAGCTAAAAGTTTACACTCATTTTGAATAATCAAAGGAAATGAAACCAAACTTAGGTTTAATACTGAAAGTCCTCAGAACAATTTTATAAATTACTGTGTTCAAGGAATCAAAGTTATCCAATACATAAATTAAATACTTATATTCAAGAATGTAGCTTAGAAATGGATAAAGTAAAAAACTAGAGTACAAAATGAAACATGATCTAGGCAGATTATGTATCAAAACACTTTAGAAACACCTCTTAAATCAGAAACAAAATAACCATCTAAAATTACAAAATTACAGCATTTTTTGCTCAATATATAAAAATTGTAGCTAAAATTGTTACACGTTGGCATGCTTTAATAAGTGTGCTCTATATTAAAGCTAAACAAATAAACAAGTTAAAAAATACAACCAAATGATTATATGCATTATTATAGAGAAACGATGAAAAATTTAGGTGCTATGAAATTAAATTTTCATCACTAATATTTGAAGTGAAAATCATACCTGGTATTCATTTTCTGCAGCTTCTACAATCTTTATAAATTCTTTTGCTGTCTGCACCTCATTCTGAATGAAAAGTAAAACCAAAAGTAAATAAACTAATAATTTTAAATACCACTATTTGAAAATGTTAAGTTAGCATGTTAATGATTTAAATAACTTAATAAATAATACACATGTAAATAATGACAAATAAAGACAAGCTACTATAAGATCAATTATTCTAAATTCCAAAGGAACTAGGAATTTAATAAATCTACAACATGACTGGGATCAGTGTTTTACTGGCTAAAGTGAAATCTTAACAACAAACACTAATGAAAAACTTCAATAACATTTAACTTGCATTTGAATAGTATTTACATGCACGAAGTCAGTCACAGGTTTCTAATTCTTGACTATTTTTACCTAAAAATTGTTAAAACATCTGCTGGACACTATAATTATAAAACAAAAATTACTACCAATAAGGAAGGGCATACTTTACATTTTAAGGCAAATTTCTGGAATGAAACTTTTTGACATATCAATATATGGGTTTCTTTCATAAAAGTTAATGAAAATCTAAACTTTTTTTTATTAAAGTGCTAATGTAAAACTCTCTAATATTTTATACTTATTAACTTGTATTTACAAGCACACATATTTCCATTTATACAGTAGGTCTTTTTTTCTCCAAAAATATTAAAACCCTTAGGGTAAAGTGAAAAATGTATCCTAAAGAACTCAGTCAAATTAAATTACTCTGATCATGTCTCACAACTCCATAATTTATAATTGTGTAAGCAAGTCTATTTTAGGAAAAAACTCTGATCATTATCAAAGTCTCCAAAGAAGAAAGTACCATGTACTTGGTATGTCAAAAAACAAAACAAAAACAAAAATCTATCTATCCTATCCATCTATCAATATATATATCACATGGTTGCACATGCTATAAAGTTACACTGACTTTATGCTTCATGGGAAGCCAGATATTAATAACATTTTTTTGCTGGCAAATGTTGTAAGGCAAGTAATACTTAAGAAAAAAGAGAAATCTCTGAGGTGCTAATAAAACTTAAACAAAACAAACAAACAAAAAAACACCCCAGCTTTCTTCTTATCTGGCTTAACACATTTCTATGTGTTTCTTACTGTTAAATCAAATGCTCTCTTAAATTCAAAATGAACTTAAAAAAAAATACTTATAGCTTAGTTAATATTGTATCTAAGCACTTGACGTTTATAATATACTGGTATCTGTGCATATATAACACAAATGCTTATGAAAACGTCACTCTTAATGTTATAGTATTAATAGCCTTAGAACAAAAATTTCCCAAGTGTAGAATGTAGAATGGAAAGAATATGTCAAAGAACTCTGTAGAGAAATAAAACAAAGTTCAATAGTTCTTGAATTTGTAAAATGAACTTTAGGAAACTTCATTAAATTATAATCTGAAGAGAGAAAGCATTAAAAAAAGAGCTTAAAAGTACATGATCATCATAAAAAAATACATGATCATAGATGTAAATTTGAGTTAAAATTAAGTTTCTTAGAAGAAAACACTGGACTAAGTTTTTATGATGTTGGTTAGATTAGACAATGGTTTTTACTAATATACAAGCATAATAAACAAAAGAAAAAAGCAACAATTACAACTCAACAAAAACACAAGTAACCAATTGAAAAATAAAGGTCTAAGCACCTTCCCAAAAGAAAATGACAATAAATACTTGACAGATGGTCAAAATAGTAGCCACCAGAAAAATGCAAATACTGACCAGGACTGTTACAAGTAAAAAGAGTGTTAAGTTTTGGTGAGGAAGTGGGGAAACTGAAATTCTCATATAGTACGGGCAGGAAAGTCAAACAGTGCAGACACTTTGAAAAACAGTTCTTCAAAAGTTTAAACATAGAACTACCCTATAACTCAGCTAATCCACTCCCAAGTATATACCGAACAGAAATTAAAACAATAATGTCAAATAATTCTACACAAAAAACATACATAAAGATTCATAACAATGAAGAATAAACACAAATGTCCATCAACTGAAGAATATACAAATGTGATATGTATAATATTATTTGTTAATTTAAAAAGAATTAAATACTGGATACAAGCTCCAAGGAATGAACCTTGAAAACATTATGCTAAGTAAAAAAAATAGCCAGTCACAAAAAAAACACCTATTACAGGACTCCAAATATATGAAACAGCCACAACAGGCAAAACCATAGAATAAGAAAACAGACTCACTGACTAGGGCTGAAAGGAATTTGGGGGCTTCAAGGACTGGAGAATGGAAAAGGAGTGACAGCTACTAAGTATGGGGTTTTTGGCAAAGTGTTCCAAAATAAAGTGCCGTGACTATAATATATTTTAAAAAACACTCATTTATATAATGTAGAACTAAATGGTATGTGAATTATATCCCAATTATGCTGCTAAAAAAAGGTTATGTGCAATTTCCAATTGCATATCATCTTTAATGATAACACTTTAATCCAAAGCAGAGATATTACAAAAAATGTTAATTACAAAAGATAATAGATTTATAGACGTGTTAGGATCTTTAAATATTATTTTGAAATTGGCTACTTACAGATACTGTTAGGGAATCTTGTATATCTTTATGACTCACTAGTTGAACATTACCATCTTCATAATAATGAACCTATTTAAAAAAAAAGTGACATAAACTGTATTACTGGAATTCAGATCCTCATGATTTCAACAAAAGTATCAATGAAGGTTGGCTACCAAAGATTTTTTTGAGCTAAGCTTTCAACTTTTCGAACTTCAGCTAGACTTCCTGCTCTCAGCACAGTGAAACAGCAATCAGCAGTTTCTGCAATTATTTGGATAAGCTCTCCACTGACTGACAGCTGGACATTTCTACATCACAGATAATTCCTCTCGTACCTAAACTCAAGATTTCCAAACAGGGTTCACGACATTTTTTCCCAAAAACTTTCTCTTGTGTATTTTCCACCAACCATTTAACCCGTCAAATTCAAAGACACAAATTTACTCAAGAAAGATTAAGTGAACGATTAACTTATATACTTGCCACTACAAAAGGGTCTAGGGGCATGTTCTTAAAAAGACAATGCCTCTCCTCAATTTCAACACATCATTAGAGGTTATGCAAACAGTACATTAGCAATATTCTGTAAACTCTCTGTTAAGAGCTAAAAAAGAACTTCAGAGAAGAGGCAACAAACAGTACACTTGGGTTTAGGGGAGCAAAGTATGAAAATTAAATAAATGAAGAAAAGGCAACTGAGCTGAGCAAACAGCGTATGTTAAGAAGGCTTTGGACGTACATATGGTTGAAACGTAGATGAGGTTGGGAACAGATTAAGTATTTGGGAAAAAAAGAGGTAGGGGATAGATAAGTCAACCTTGGGCTTTGTATACAATGCAACTATGTGTGGACTATCTTGGTAAGTAGAAGTGCACCACTAAAATGGTCTTAAGTAACATAATCAGATTTAAATTAAACATTTTTTTTTATGACAACATAAAAAGTGGATTAAATCGGGCAAGGTGGCGTGTGCCTGTAAGTGACAGCTTACGGAGTTGCGGCAGGATCTGGGGATCGCGGTTCAAGAACCGCCTGAGGCAACACAGCACCTGTAATCCTAGCTACCTGGGAAGCTGAGGCTGGGGATTGCTTGAGTCCGTGGTACCACGGGCAACCTGAGCCTGCAGTTCCATGGGCAAAAATAACAAGACCTAGTCTCAAAAAAAAAAAAAAAAAGGTGGGTTAGGGGGTGGGGTAAGGGGTCCACCCAGCAAGTCAACAATATAAGTAAGTACAATTCAGAGGCCAGGATTCAGGTTAAGTGTGAAGCTAGAACTGTGAACCAGACATTTCCAGCTTTCAACTAATTCTGGTCTAACAGAAGCACCATTTTAGAAACTGCTATCATTATCCAGGTGAAAGCTACTGAGGCCTAATTGAAGAAAAAAAGTCAACAAAAATGGCTACCATTATTGAGCACTCGATGTCTGGCTTTTTTCTAATCATTTTGCCTCCATTAACTAATATTTAAACAATTATATGAGCATTTTCATTGTTGTTTTCCTCTCTCACTTAATAAGAAAACAAACAATGGCCGGGCACGGTGGCTCGTGCTTGTAAGCTTCAGCCTATGAAGCGGCAGGGGCTAGGGATTGCGGTTCGAGTCCCCACCTGGGGCTGGGCCCCGTAGTGAGACCTAGTTCCAAAAAAAAATAGCTGGGCATGGTGGTGCATGCCTGTAATCCCAGCTACCTGGGAAGCTGAGGCTGGGGATTGCTTGAGTCTGTGATACCCCAGGTAATGAGAGCCTGCGGTCCCACAGGCAAAAAATAGCGAGACCTAGTCCCCCCCCCCCAAAAAAAAAAAGAAAACAAACAAGACCGTTAGGTTTGCATCCACTGGTACAGAGGGCGCAGTAGGGTGCAGGCCAGCTGCTCTCCCCCTCTGGGGGTCACCAGGTCACCCCCCGCCCTCTGCTGCCTACAGGCGGTCCAAGACTCCACCGCTTCTGCCCCAGGTTCGGGTGGGAGGGGCCACACCCTGTCCGGGTTACCACACCTGGAGGGGAGGCCCTCAGGTTGCCCCCCCAAGCCTAGAGTGCCCGGGAAGGGGGGATCAGATGGGGTTTGAGTCCCATTCACCAGCGGATGGTTATTGCATGGGGCAGTCATCTGTAGCCCAGATCTGCCAAGGCATGTTGCCCCCAGCCCCCAGTTGAAGGAGGACTTAAACGACACAGGCAATGGCCACCTGGGCCCCACCCCCACACAGGGAGGTACCGGTGCAGAGGCAGGGGGAATGCCCCTTCCATTTTACTCTCACTCCAGCCAATCTTCAGGAGGAGGAAGAACATACATAACACAAACCCCATTATAAGAACAGGTCAGGGACTAGGTAAAAATGCAGCCCACAAGCCTGAGATGGACACAGCAGATGGACAATCAAGAGAACCAGTGCATGTGAGACAGGAGAAACTACTATGGAAACACGATGTTACTAAACACACCTATGCACTCACCGGGTCTGGAAGACAAGAAACCTCATTTCAGAGACTCCTTCTAGAAAAGCAAGGCACCACTCCCCACGCCACGGGAGAGGAATGGAAGGCCAAAGAGTGGGGGTATCGGCCCAAAAGCAAAGCTGTGAACTCAGGCAGAAGAGAGGATCTATAGTGGCCAATTACAAATGGCTGTATCCACAGAGAAACTTCAACTGACACTGGCAGGGGGGTGAGACCCCCTAAATCTGACACCAGAACCATAAGGTAAAGCAGCAAAACCCAGAGATGGGGTTGGAGAAGACAGCCTCCAATGAGAAAGCATGGAAAGACTACAAATAAATATAGACTGGCTGCCCAAGGCAAACTTAAGACTGAAAATCTACCAGCAGCAAGGCTTGCCTAGTTCCAAGAACACAGTCCCTTGCCCAATGAAAGGACACTCCCACAGGAAAGAGACTAATGGACTTAACACAGACTAGCAAACAAAGAGCAGGGTATGAGAGAAGGGGGTGGGGGGGAGGGAGGGAGGAAGTATCACAAGAACCATTTACTGAGGTTTGTGATTTAAAGAATAAAAATGCTTAACAAAAATACTGATTAAAGTGAATCATAAGGGAAAACAAAAACATTTTTCTTTAACTTATTTAGTAATACAGTAGTCCCCACTTACGCATAGGTGATTATTCAAAGACTCTCAGATGGATAACTAAAACCATGGATAGTACTGTACCCTATATACTGTTTTTCCTGCACGTGCATACAGTCTGACTGACAACTTAGGCACATGAGATATTAGCAATAAGAGAAAACAAATAGGACAGTTATAATAATATTCACCAATAAAAGAGAATGTAGGCTCTCTCTTTCTCAAAATACCTTACTGTATGTAATACTTCCAGATCAAGGTCAACTGAGGGTAACTAAAGCCATGGAAAGCAAAAAAAAAGGGGAGTCTATATTTAGCCTCAAATATTTCATCTTAGTTATCAAAAGTTCTTCTATATACTTTTGAGTAAGAAAAAGAAATGGAGGCGTGGGCAAAACAGGTGAACACAGCCTAAAAGAATAGACTTCTTATACAAGTCCTGGAGCTATAATATATAGCAATGATATCTATAGTTAATAGTTTCAAGTGTCTTATATACACTTGAAAGTTCTGAGAGTAAATCTTAAAATCTTCATCCAAAGAAAAAAATTTTAACTATGTATTGTAGAAGATATTGACTAGATAGACTATGATCATACTGTAGTATGTACACTGAATCTTGTTAAATACCTAAAACTAGTATTACTTTATTATTACTATTGTTACTAATTATTACTATTGTTACTAATGTCTTTATCTCAAAATTTAAATCAAATAATTTAATTCTAGTGAATTTCATACAAAAAGTCAAATGAATACAGGAGATATTTACGAAATATGTAACATGTATATTAATATACATATAATAGTCCAATTTTTAATTGGACACATACTAATTTTAATATTTCACTCAGTTCCATTCACTACATAAAAGAGAACTGCACAATTCAAACTCAGAAGATGCTTGGATGAACAAACTGTATGAAGAGCAGACCAAATGGTAGCATCTAATTTTAGTTTAAATATGTCACCTACCCTTGCAAATTTCTGATGACTTGGGAATGAACTGCAAGGTTATTTAACAGCTGAAATCAGTACTACTTGTTTTTCCTATTGGCCCCCAAACAAAGATCTGGAGAAGAAATGGTTATTATGTGCAATGAAAATGTGAACTTAAATTAGTTGCTTCTCTGTTCAGAATCATCTAGAGATCAATAAGCAAATTCCTTTTATTTCATACCTGAATTTTCAAGATGCCAACCACCTGAGTGGTTGAAGGAGTGATTGTAAACTTCCACTCTGACCTCCAACGACCATTCCTTAAAAATAAAAACAGCAGCTGTAAATAAGGTAGGGAAAATAATTTGAATAAATGTTAAAATTCCACTTAAATTTATGTTACAGAATTAGCGTAGGGGGTGTGGGCTGGCCACTTAATGCTTAACGACTGAAATATTCAAATCAAAAGGTCATGCTTCTAAAAATTTTTATAAGCTGTTTAATGTAGTCATTACCCTACTAATAAGAAAAGACCTACACAATGGATGCAACTTCAGACATTTAAAGCTAAGGCTAGAAATACAGTTCAAAACTAAATCATATAAGCTATTTTTCAAGGAAAAATTTAAGCTTCTACTTCAATGACCCCATTATACCTTAATTAAGAATAAACTCAAAGGGATTGGGGGGAGGGAAGGCATCCCAGCAACCATTTATCTATCTAAGAAATTTAAAGAAAAATGAATGAATAATAAAAAATAAATAAAAATTTTTAAAAAATTTTAAAAGTAAACTTAATAAATGCTGATTATCAGGAAGCTTCACAAATCTAATTAATGCAGTTTAACATACACAAATGGAACTAAGTACCAAATAGTTTTAAAAGAATGACTTAATAAATACAGCATTCTTAAGGAAGTTTTGGTATCTGCAAAAGAAAGGGTTATAAAAAGTAATAAGCATAAATTTCTTCTCCCTTTTCCAACTTTATGTTTAAAGTTTTCACATGAAAGGCATATCCTCCTCTAATTCTAAAACAATTTTTTGAATATAAACTAATACAACATAGTCACGGTAGGAAACTACATATTACAAAAAAGTTACTTGTATATACAAAAAGTTATGCCATTTGTTTTTTGATGAATAGGGAAAGAACTACAAGGTTATTTAACAGATGATATCAGTACCATTTTTTTCCTATTTTCAAAACAAAGTCCTAGAGAAATGATTATTGTGTACTATGAAAATACGAACTTATAAATTAATTGCTTTCTATTCAGAATCATCTAGAAATAGATAAAACAAATTCCTTTCACTTCATATCTGAATTTTCAATATGCAAACCACTTGAGTGATTTGAAGAGTTACTATAAACTCTTATTTATACCACTTATGCATCCACTCTGCCCTCCAAAGATCAATAATGAATTTTATCCTATTTTTAACCTGATGTTTTTCTCAGTGATTAGTTTTCATTTTAACCTTTTTTCACTCTTCACATGCTAAAGCTCTATCTGGTATGCAAATTTACACCTGTTAGGTTTTTCTTAATCACACTTAATTCCGTAACAGTGACAGGGCTAATGGAACATTATTATCTGGGTTCCTTTTGGTAGTCCTGAAGGGTATGCCATCACAAAGGTCTACAGAATGATAGTGCTCTCAAAGGTAAAGTCAGCGTTAAATTATCCATAGATGTTTGGACAGAAAAAGAATCTGGCTTCATTCATTTCTATTTCATGGTTCCAAAAGAAATTATTCCTTTATTTAGGTATTAGTATCAAACACTAGTGAGTTCTAAGTGTATACATCAAAGACTTATCACAATAATACACAGATATGATGACTATGAAAAAAAGAAAAAATAGAACTTCAAATCAAGAAACAATATAAATTGCAGAACTATTACAAAAAATCCTTTCAAAGAAATCATTACATATAAATGATGTCGAGTAGATAGCATTCTTTTATCAGTGGTGTAAAAAGTCAAAATTCTTAGTCTTTAAATACATTCCTTTCGCTTTTTTAATGCTATATAGTTACAAATGTTTTTTATTCAACTAACATTAATGTCCTAATATTGTGACATATTAGAAGAATAGTACAGGTCAAGAGGAGAAAATTGATCAATGTTCACGACTAATCTTCTGATTTTTATTCCACCTGTATTTGAGGTGAACTTAAGTACTATGATACTTGTTACTTTATCTCCAATAACAGCATTAATCAACTTGTTAATAAATCAAAAGACTAATATACATGATGGCTAAATATTATAACTATTTACTTCAACAACCTTAGCATGGATTAACAAGAAGCGTTGGGATAAAGATTTCATTCCATTCTCAACTTGTGAAGTTTTGGAAAGTCTCAGAATTTTATAATAGGCACTATGTCATATATATTCCTACCTAATAATAAAAAGTCACAACAACTTGTCAAAGGTCTGAAATTAATAGGACAATTCAGGGTTTTGGGGGGCTAGATATTAAGGAAAATCTAGTGATTTGTATACAAAAATTGTAAGGCAAAACTATAATTTGTATTACTGTATAAAACACATAATTACTCTTTGTTAGTCAAGTAAGCACAAAGTAGTTTACGTAAAACATTTATGAACTATAGAAAGGATCCCTGAAAGTAGTCTTCACATAAAAACATTTACTTCAGAGCCCTCAAAATTCACACACACAAAAAAGTCACTTTATAATTATATCTGTCCTTCTCCCCCACATAAATTAAATTCAAGAACAGCCCCTTCTCAGAATGAGCATATGGGACCACCAACTGGTCTATTAGCAGGCACAAATGTTCCCTTAGGATGTGTGCCCACACTCATTTCACTGAAAGTCAATGAATTAACTGCTACCTTTAAAGGAGTAGGCTGATTATGAAAGATACCTTTCTTATATCATGGTTCCAAAAGAAATTATTCCTTTATTTAGGTATTAGTATCAAACACTAGTGAGTTCTAAGTGTATACATCAAAGACTTATCACAATAATACACAGATATGATGACTATGAAAAAAAGAAAAAATAGAACTTCAAATCAAGAAACAATATAAATTGCAGAACTATTACAAAAAATCCTTTCAAAGAAATCATTACATATAAATGATGTCGAGTAGATAGCATTCTTTTATCAGTGGTGTAAAAAGTCAAAATTCAAAGGTTAATGTTTTACATTACTTTGATAGCTTTTAGCTATATATGTATGTATATATATATATATACTACAAAAAAATGTAAGAACTACAAAAAATTATGAGCAATGTCAAAATTTCCCAATACACAAAACTAACTTACCAAAAGTTTTTTGCTTGGAACTGATGGCTTTCTATACATGCAATTATGGTTTGCTGTCCATCTATTTTTTTACCATATACCTTTATTGGCAAAGAAAAACAGAAGAGTGAATTTAGGGCCTCAGAATGTCTAAAACATCTCTTTAGTATTGCAGCAGAAACAAAGGAATACAAAGTATGTCATCATTCTAAAATAGTAGCTAGAAAAACAAGTAGTCAACAAGTGCAAACAGTTTCTTACTGGAATCTAAGAATTCAAAACCAAAATAACATAATCTGTGGTAAAACTCTAAACACAAACATCCCAGTTATTCTTCTTTTCATTCTAAACACAAGTATCATAAGCATAAATAATTTATTTTAATCAATGCAATACCAGTCCTGTCTATTTAGTAAAAACTAAATTGAGATTGTAATTATCATCTTTATTTTCTTCAGAATATTAGGGGTTGCCGTTTCTCGAGTCATTTTACTTTTGGGTTCTAGGGCATACTTCCACAGATTAATGTCTTTTATGGTGACGATACAATTGCCCAGTTGATGTTTCATGAAACTGGAGGAACCTTACTTATGTTATTGGTTCTGACCAACTAGGCTGTCCACTGACCGCTGACAGATCAGCTGAAATGCGCTGATAGGAGTCTGGGTTAATCAATGTTACCCAAATGCTATCAATATCAAGTTTTAGCATTTTTATCTATATAGCTTTTCTGACTGTCCCCCAAGAACCAATTTCTGTGATCTCATAATAATGTATCTCATCATTTAAAAAACTACCAAGATAGAGGTGAGAAAATTTATTTATAACTGTGATGACTAGATATTTGACCTCTTGTCTACTTTAAAAGTAGTAATTAATTTATGCCTTTCAATTCTACAGGAAAGAAGACTCTAACTTAGCCTACCCAACTTATTCTTGTTGAGTTATTCTTCTAAAGGAATTCTAATCAATAATCAAGGGACTTTTAAGGTATTTTCGGTGATGTTATTGTATTTAGCAAATGTTGCTGACTAGATCTCAAGGGAACCATATAAAGGTTGCCCTGATTAGAAAACCTAAGAACAAAAGGGGACACTATTAACAATATTAATAACTACATGGATAAACCACATGGGCAGCATGGATAAACCACAATGGCACAGTCACTGTAATTTGAAGAGTTAGGCAGAGATCAGATTAAAGGACCCTATAAGCTACATTCAAAAGCTTGGACTATTTTAAGTGTAAGAGAAAATCAGTGATGGATTCCATAAGGAAATTTTCATGATATAATTTGCATTTCAATGGAACACTGAAGCTCTAGAGATGACAGAAACACATACAAACTGCTGGGAACTAAAAACCAATCTGGGTACAAACAATCTTAATATGAAAGAAAAAAACTCACTTATTTTTTGTCAGATTTCATTCTAAAAGTATAAAAATAGGCTAACCGTATGAAAAAAATCACCAAAAAAAGTTTGGTTTTAAAAACATGATGCAACTCCACTTCCAAATTGTTTATTCTAAGATACTATGACTTTTTTTTTTTTTTTGAGACTTGGTCTCACTATTTTTGTCTGTGGAACCTCAGGCTCACGTTGCCTGGGGTACCACATACTCAAGCAATCCCCAGCCCCAGCTTCCCAGGTAGCAGGGATTATAGGCACGTGCCACCATGCCCAGCTATTTTTTGGAGCTGGGTCTCGCTAAGTGTCCCCGGCAGAACTCGAACCACGATCCCTGGCCCCGGCCGCAGCTTCCTAGGCTACCACTTACAGGCATGCGCCACCACGCCCAGCCAAGATATTATAACTTAATGAAAAGAAATTTAACTGAAATTAATGGGATGAATGAGGAATTTGAGATTAAAGAATCTCTTCATATCATAAACCTCTAATCAAAGTACAATCATTTTGGATTTAATTCAAAGTACAATCATTCCTACATTTCTGGGCTATCATAACATATTTATTTATTTATTTAGAGTTTTTTGAAAAAAAGTAGCAAGTATTCTTGTAAGTATTAATTCAAGAAAAAAGAACGGCAAGTTATAAAATGTCAACACTCTAAGTTACTGTAAATTTCAAGATTATAAACACTGTTACATTTATATAAAACAAAAGAGAAAAGCTACACATTGATAACTTACAGTGCAGACCCCATTCGGATAATGTTCTTTTACATATGCTCGCAGAGCAGTTTCTACTGAAGTTCTCCATGATTCAACTGCATTGTCTGCTTCATATGGTCTTGGATCAGTTGCTTCCTTTCTTAAATGATCAAACTTGAAACAGATTCGGTTTTTTGGATCCAAAAACTTTCCGTTTCCCAAGTCACCGTGTTCTGTTATCAATACCTTCAATAATAAAATGAATTTTTGGGAAAAAAAGACATTTACATTAATATGTAGTCATTCAAGCTTCTTATTTCAAACTGTAATTTTATACCAAGCAACTGGTTCAACTGCATGACACAACTAAGACACTTCAAATGAACAGACTATAAAGACAACAAGAACAATGTCATTCAGCTCTGAGTCAGGGATCCAATTTTCTTCTAACAGAACTTCCAGTCACATGGTTAACCATCTATCTTCTAGTATCACTACTGGGGCCAGGTTTGTTTATATTTTGAGAACTATAAACAGTTGTATTATTTCTATTATCAGTCTTCAGTTTCTTACAACTAATGAACTGGTAATAACCTTCAATTAGGATGGTTATAAGAATGGTTTTAATTTCACCTACTATGAAGTGCTGAGTTCTTGTATTTTTTATGCTAATCACTGACATTTGTCACCACCTGACTCCCAAATTTAAAAAAAAAAAGGAATGTATCTATTTCTGCATCTTTAAATTGTATATTTCACATTCTGTGCCTCACTGTCTTATTTTATAAACTTCCCTTTTTTACTTCCCCTGGCAACTCCCAGTCTTTGACTCTTTACCTATATCAGGTCTTCCTCATCCCTGATTCAAATCATGTAAACATGAACAGAACCCTTCAAGTTTTTTTAGTCATACTGTCCAGAAAAGTCAGTATATATACCCAACTACATATACACAGGGTCTTTTGTGTTTATTGGACACATTTTTCTGCATCCAGCTTTTTCAACCTCAAAATCAGATTTTTTTTACACCATTTTGTCACCCACTATCGATAGACTGTATCTTTATTTTCAGGCCGTTTTCCTGTTTGAAGAAAATCACTATTACTACAGATTTATCTTAACATGCTGACATTTTTATTTCTATTGGATAGTTTTCCCTTTGCTATATACCCAGGAGTGTGGACAACAGGTAAAAGGTTTGTATTACTTTACTTGTACAGCTTCTAGATTTCTCGTCTATCTAATAGTCAGTCTCTCCTGTCTTTATGATTTTTTCTAACAATTTTTCTTCTAACAATTTTACTCATTTCAGAAGTTTTCAGTTAATGTGAATGCACTGATTTGTGTGTATTGTTAGAGATACCACTTGTGCTACTACCTTAATCTTGTCATACATAAATATTTTCATTTTAGGGATACTAAATTCTGTTTTTATATTCTCCTCTATTGATCTCTTTATCTACTGCATATACCACCAATTCAGATTTGACTTTACATTCTTGTAAAGAGTCTTCTGCTATTAAGTAAGGCAATTTTCTGTTTTTCTCACATTTTTCTTATTTAAGCATGCAACTTCTGTCCTAGACTTTGAAACTTTAAAGCAATTGTAAAAACTACCAGGTTGCCAAACACAGACCAACAGCTTGCAGTGAGAGTTGGAGTGACCAAGTGGGGGAGGGGGAAGGGAGGGTGAGGTGGGGAATAAATGGTACAATACAACCATGCAAATGTGACCAATATTGTATGATAATTACAAAATAAAAACTTAAAAAGCGACCAGATTCTAATCAAATTGCATTAAATTTATGTACTACTTACTAAATTAAATTTCTACACCTGAAAGTGGAATATGGTATATCTTTTCATTGTTCAGACCCTGTTTTTACTCATCTCAAGAAGACAATCACCATTTCATTCACAATCCTTATTCACGCCTTATTAACATTACTCTTGTATAATGTAGAGCTTAACCACTATTTAGAACAATTTTCCTACAATGCAAGAAAATTTACAAAATTTAATAGATTTACAAAATTTACAAAATAAAATAGATTTCCTTTTCCCCCAACAATTTCTAGTTTAAATTGCTTCCTGGTCAATAATGGAAAGCCAATGAGTTTTTCATGTAGATCTTATACTCCTCATTCTTCAGGAAATTACTTTAAGACTAGTAGTTTTTATTTTCCAGATGGGGGTTAGGGGAGGTTAATTTTACTAGTGTTTCAGTATTCTTAAATGTATATGAATCAAGTCACCAAAGAGCTTTCTCTTCTTTCCCAATACTTGAAAAGATTTCACTCCCTTGTTTATTTATATATGTTTAAGATAAATAATGGTGATAAGTAGACCACCTCGTGGTTCAAGATATTTACTTGTGGGTTTTGTTAAGCAGGTTACAACATTTAAAAGGGTTTCTTCTGTGGGTTTTGTTTTTACTAAGGATAAGATGCTGATTTTTCAAGTTCCTTTTTTATTGCCTAATGTTATGTCATAAGGTTGTTCTCTTTGATTTACTAGCCAACACTTAAGATTACATTACCTTACCTGAACGCTCTTTTTTTTTTTTTGAGACTAGGTCTTGCTATTTTTGCCCATGAAACCGCAGGCTCTCATTGCCCAGGGTACCACAGATTCAAGCAATCCCCAGCCTCAGCTTCCCAGGTAGCTGGGATTACAGGCACGCGCCACCACACCCAGCTATTTTTTTGGAACTAGGTCTCGTTACAGGCCCCAGGCGGGACTCGAACCGCAATTCCTAGCCCCAGTCGCTTCATAGGCTGAAGCTTACAGGCATGAGCCACCATGCCCGGCTGAACACTCTTATAATAAATTCTATTTGGTCTTGACATATTAATCCTTATATACAGAGGTTTGGATTCTATTTAATAATATCATTTAAAGTTTTAAAATCCAGAGTTATATATGAGATTACTATAAATTATTGTATAATTTTCGTAGAGCTTGTTTTTTCATTGTATTTATTAGGTTTACATTTCAAGATTATGTTAGGTTTGTAAAGTGAGTTTAGGAGCGACCCCAAATTCTAAAAAGATGAATTTCTTTGACCCTGCACATCTTTTAGGATTTAATTATTTAACAACACAATGTTCAACATAACATTGCTTATATAGTTTAAAAACAAACAAAAAGCAGCAAAAACGGAAAACCACCAAACTCTCTTGAGAAATAAAGTTTAAGAGATTTAATGAAATAGCGCAGTCTTACTTTACACATGCAAATCGAGCGATTCGTCAATCTGCCTATCTGCCTGCCTGCCTAAGTTTTCCCTTCAATTATAAGCAATTCTGTTTATTCTTGCTTTCCCCCTTAACTATGAGACTACATATTACATGATAAACAATCCTAAATACAAGTAATGATCTAAGAAGCCACTAAGGAGTAATTGCTACTTTTCACCCTCATGTTCTACCTACCATATTCTTCTTCATACTGTTTTGAATAAATTATACTTCATGTAAGCATGATATGATGCAATATTTAATTATTAGAATGTGACAGCAAAGAAATAAAATAATGCCTGTGACCTTTTATGATTTTTCTTATCTGAGCACATTTTTATCTTGCACTTTGGAAA
Organism: Uropsilus gracilis; assembly: GCA_004024945.1. Taxonomy (NCBI): domain Eukaryota; kingdom Metazoa; phylum Chordata; class Mammalia; order Eulipotyphla; family Talpidae; genus Uropsilus; species Uropsilus gracilis. Next base: position 27,399 of record PVHY01016764.1, read on the forward strand.
GAAAAGATTTAATAATTACTAAATGCTAAATTACATGAAGAACTGTAGACTACCAGAGCATCCAAATTATGACATAAATCTTACTAATATATAGTCTAGGATTTAGGATTAATATAGAATTAAATTTTTTTTCTACAAAAAAACAAGGACATTTAAAACAATTATTTTCTAAATTTTGAAGAGAACTACATTTGAGTATTTCTTAAAAAGATTTCCTGTTAATGGCACTGTCTGAAAAAAAAAGAAAATGAGTTTTTGATTACTTTGCCTGTGACTATGATTAATTTTTTTTTATTTCTAGACACACCTTTTCACAATTCTTATGGATATATTAACCATCATAAATGAAGCAAATATCCAGATCATGTGTTCAGACAGAACATACCTGATCCTCATAACCGTCAATTTTTACTGGAGTAAACTGGTCCAAGTTATACTGTGCAAATGCACTAAAAAAGAAGAAGGTTAAAAATTTTAAATTACCTACTGATTTTGAAAAAACAGTCAAAATTCAACTATTAATAAAAGTCTCCTTCAATAAACATGGCAAGTTAAATAACACTAAAATATTCCATTACCAATACTGTATTAATTATAAATACTATGTAGATATGGCTATTTAAAAAACTAATAGCATCCAGCTTATATTGTTTACAAGAAAATAATTAAATCAGCAAACATAACTCATTCAAAATCCTAAAAGTAAGGTTATTTGTAAGATATGTATGTAGTTATACGTTCAGTATATAAATGCCAAGAAATAGAGGAGATGCTGTGTCAGAGATGCCAAGAATAATCAGATAGATCTTATGACTACAGGATGTACACTTTTAGGAGCGGTAATAGATTAAACTATAACACAAAGTAGGAACTAACCTAAGAGAATTACCAAAAAATCAGTACAGAGAATATTTTTTGTTTTTTTTTAAATTACATTCTGATGAGCCAAGGGAAGAAGAATTAGGGTTGGCTTGATACTGACAAATGATCTTGAGAAACTTGACAGGTTCTATGGTCTTACAGAAATTAGTAGAACAGGCGGACAAGAGCATTTCACTCAGAGGAACCAGAATGAACAAACATATGAAGAGAAGACAGGTTAGGTACAGCATCTTAGACAGTACTAAAGTCAATGCCTGAGACAGCGGTATTTAGTTATACTTAACTGAAATAAAATGCTCTGAATGATGGAATAAATGAGTACTTCATTTGAGAGGGAAAGCAGCATTCGTTTTTTTGAGAAAGGAGAACCCAGATTACTTCTAAAGGAGATTAATTGGCAACAACAAATTGGAAAATGAACCTTAACTATGGTCAGAAAGCAAGTTACTGAACTGCTTAGAGTCTGAATTAGAAGTGACAATGAGATGGAGTCATCTCTACTCTCACTGAGTAAAAAATAATATATAAGATAATTAACATTTATAGAACATATTACATCTCATTAAATCCATAATCTGAGAAATTTCTTCCACTTAACCAAAAAGACAGTGGAAATTTTAAAATTTAGAAATATATTCTCAATCTAATCTATCTGAATAAACTCTTCAGATTATTCTTGATGGAAAGATGTTGACTGAATTTTTAGGTCTTAACTAATGAGTCTCTCATACAAAGGAATGGTTTTTGGCTGCACAAACTAAGCACTACTAGACCGGGCATGGTGGCGCATGCCTGTAGGTGGCAGCCTAGGAAGCCACGCCGGGGCTAGGGATCATGGTTCAAGTCCTGCCAGGGCCACATATAGTGAAACCTAGTCCCAAAAAAATAGCTGGGCATGGTGGTGCCAGTCTGTAATCCCAGCTACCTGGGAAGCTGGGGCTAGGGATTGCTTGAGTCTGTGGTCCCACAGGCCAAAATAGCAAGACCTAGTCACAAACAAAACAAAACAACAACAACAACAAACTAAGCACTACTTATGTGTTAATAGGAGATTAGAAAATAGAAAAAAAGCAGAGTAAAATTAGATTCTTAGTTTATTGATTGCCTGATGCTGCATATTCAAAAAAGATGGAGGTAAATGCAGATGTGCATGGAGGGGGAGAAATTTAAAGATTTCATGTATGCCTAGAAATCTGTTGAACGTGCACCTTCATTACACTTATTCACAGATTTACTGTATAAAATCTTTATACATTATACAAACAAAATTAGAGATAATTTTTCTCATTAGTCAGTGTTTTAGATATGGGTCACAGAAGAGCAGCCTACTTAATGGATATTGGACACTTTGTAAGACACCAAAAAGTCTCTGTAATTTCATCTTTTTTAAATGAACAGCAAAGCCTTAAATATGGGGCCCAAAGTGCTATACTGGGGTAGGGGGGAATGGGAAAAAGATTTCTCTGAAATCCTAAGATAGCTGTGACAAGTCATAATTATTATCACTGGTCTAGAGGTCATTTACTTGGATTTAGAATTAACTAGTTCTTTACATAATTCACAAATTCACTAAATAAATTATGTATCACATACTATGTATGTTATATATTTATGAATAGATAAAATATAAACTGCCAACCGTCAGAGATCACAAAATCTATAAAGGTCAAACAGATTCTAACAAAAAGTAAAATGTGCTTAAAAATCAAAGCAATCACAACTGCCAAAGTCAAAATTTCTAAAATATTTTACCCAGTTTTGCACATATCTAAATGCAGTAATGAGTATACTAACTACTGTCAAATACACAGAAATAGAGAATTTCCTGGTATAGTCGAGTCCCTATGTCCTTCTGTGATCAAAAATATTTGTATTTTAGCCTAGAAGATATATGCAATTATATGCATTTGAACTTAATGTATCAATATCCATTTCAAAGCCTAAAAATCACTTCCCATCACTTGAGTAAATACAAACATATAATACTTACTGGGCTGCTCCTTCCCTGAGAAGATTATCATTATTTAGTAGTAACCGAACATCTGCAAAAGAAATAATTCATCTTCTTTATGACTATTTTTTCATGTCTGAAATTACTGTGTAATAAATGTAGGTCATACTAGTACCTCTCCCGCCCAATGCAAACAAGATCAAGATATTACTCTTATGGCCAAAATAAACACAAGCACACACTATGGTACTACTAACAATAAAAAGATAATAGGAAACAGCAATAGGAAAATGGAAATATATATTATTTTAGACCCTTAGTCATCAATACAGGCAGACTGTAATGTATTTCCAAAGAACTAAAGATAAGCAATACCAAAAAGATGGTGTGATAAGATCAGCAGAAGACAGTTACTCTACACTTTTTAGTTTGACAATACTTATCATGAGTTTCAAATGAATGGATAGAATGCAGATGTAGGCACATCTGCCCTCAGCTCATGCTCAAATAGCAGATGAATGTATCTAGACTGATACAGATAATTATTTTATTTGATATAGTGACCTCAGTTTATTTACTGACTCTTAAAATTTGTACTAATTTTAGACTATCATGTGATTTACGAATCATTTTCACAAAAAATAGTAAACTTAATTGAAAATAATTACCAGTCACATACCTCTTTTCAGTAGTAGACTTTGACTGAAAAAATAAAATCTTTGCTAATCTTTAAAATAATACTAATTTCTAAATTAACTGATTTTAAACAAAAAATTATTTCTAACTAAAAATTATTTTAAAAAATACAGACATTTACAATTACAGTTATTTCTATTCCACAAAGCAAACTGGGAAATTCCATTTGGTAAGTACAATACTTTTATCTTCAATATCTTAAACATAATAATTAACAGAGGTATTGCACGGTAGTATATCTTTTCCAGTTCCAAATGGGAATCTAACTTAAAAGCAGAATCCATTTCCTCCAGATTAAGTCTGAGAAAAAAAAACACACACTTGCATCATGACAGAAAAGAGAGAATTTGAATAAAATGAAATACTTCTTTAAGAAAACCAGTTCAAGCAAAGCTATCACGTGAGAACTATATAGTGGTGAGTGGAGAGTTTAAAACAGCAAGTATAGATTTCAGAGTCCCTGAATAGATATACCCAGTTTCTGAAAATGAAGACCAGAAATGCATATTTCAAAAACTCCAATGTAGTTAGTCTAGGAAAAGTATCTGGGAACCACTAAATGAAGAGATTTTATGATTTTGCAATTCTGAAATTCTGTGGTCTCTTCTCTTAGAATCACTTTGATGTCAATAATATCAATTAAAAAAGCAATGAAAAAAATCAAACTCATGAGATTTCCCCCTCAATATACTTAAAAAAATATTGTAAGTATTCCCTCAATTAACTATCATACCCGACTTCTATTCCACTACTCACTCGCTACCTCAGGCCTACTGAACAGCTCAATCCAAAGAGCCAAAATTTACTGTACCTTACCACAGAAAATAACAAAATTCAACACCAATTTCAAATGAGATTTAGATAGGCAATTTTAAGGTCTCATACTTTTTTTTTTTTTTTTTTTTTAATTTTAGAGACTAGATCTCACTATGTTAGCCAGGGTTATCTAGAACCCGCGGACTCAAGTGATACCTAGCCTCAGCCTTCCAGGTAGCTGGGATTACAGGCATGCACCACCACACTCGGGCTTGGTCTCATACATTTTTTAGGACCTTCTGATTAAAAAATGCGTAGGGCGCTTACTTAATTCACGGTAAGAACAGTAAGTAGATAAGTTTTCTCAGAACTGTAATTTATTCTTGGCTCAGTAAACTGTACAGGATTAGGAGCAACTGGCTTTGGCACAGTTTCACCATTATCAATTTAGTTGTATGACAACTCTGAATCTAAGGAGAAATGAGTGTATTTCTTTAATACAACTATCAAATATGTTAATGCTTATTTAGATTATAGAAGCGGAACATACAACAGAAATAAATTGTACAGGAATCAGAAATACTTTTAATTTCCCCCAAATTTCCAATTCACTACTTGGAATTTTATAGTTATCTTAAAAAAGCAGAATTATTTTAATTTACAAAATTTTTTACATTCAAATCTGCTATTCTTCCTTGATGTGTAGCTCAGTAGTTAAAACTTAAAATGTGTAAGAATTATATACAATTATATCAGCATTAAGCATAGACTGTCACAAAATGACCTGAGGGATTTTGAGGTGCAATTTTAAACTTATGCATTTCTGCCATGTTTTATTTTATTTAATTTATATTTTTTGAGACTAGGTCTCACAGATTCAAGTGATTCCTAGCCTCAGCCTCCCAGTAGCTTGGATTACAGGTGTGCACCAAGCGTGCATGCCTGGTTATTCTCTTTTGAGATTAGGTCTTGCTATGTTTTCCAGGGTAGTTTCAAACCTGCGGACCCAAAGTGATTCCAAGCCTCAGCCTCCCAGTAGCTTGGATTATAGGCGCATGCCACCATGCCCAGCTTTCTGTCACATTTTAAAGGTTGGAACCTAAAGTTTTCTGAGGTGAAATTTCATTACATCATACACTATGAAAGAAAATGAATGACTAAATTTAAAAGACATGATTTAAATAGTTTACTCTAGAGTAAACTGTTTAAAAAATGAAACTGAAGAGCTCTATGCAAATTAGTTTTAAGTGAAGACATGGTGAATGCAACAAATATGTGAAATAGAAATAACGTGTAAGCCGGGTGTGGTGGCACACACTTATAATCCCAACTACCTGGGAGGCTGAGGCTAGGGATCACTTGAGTCAGCAGGTTCGAGACAATCTCGGGCAATGTAGTCTCTTTAAAAA